>CM057135.1:32050180-32100180 GCA_029964075.1 Patiria pectinifera
TAAAAGATCATAATATGGTAACTATTAACTTTGATATTGAAGATCATTTGCTGACAAAATGAAGTGAAAATGTTTCTTGTTTTTGCAAATGATTGAGATTGATGATAAATTTGAGAAAGCCATTCTGTTATGTTAGTGAATTGTAGGTGCCAGTCTGGATCAGGATAACATGTAGCTGACAATTAGTTCCAAAAATTGTTGCTCTCCTTTTAAATCTATGGCTAACTTTTGGCTTCTTTTCTAAATACTCAAAAATACTTTCATAAATTCCTCACCCTATCTACATGTTCCTGCCCTTTTTTCTCCAAGTTTGCTAGACCTTTAAGTCCCCAACCATCAACTGAAAAAAAAACCTTTTTAAAATCCTCTGCATATTACAGTGTTGCTATTCTACTATTTGGAGTTTTTTTTAAGTCCCATCTTGCTATCATAGAAATACAACCAAAGCTAAGCCAAACTCAATCTTTTATTTTGTAAAGCTGAATCTGTCTTAAAAAAATCCTCTGCCTGTATTTCCTCTGCTAAACTATAGTCCTTTCTTCATCATATTGCAACACAACCACCAAAAACTCAACTTTTATCACAAGCAACTATTCATGTGCAAAACTTTGCACTTACATTGTCTAACCAAAGGGTGTCTTGGGAGCTCTCAGCAAGAAAATTAAAGGCCATTCAAGCACAATCATTGGTCATGATTTTCCTAATGTTAATTATTTAAGGTGGGTACAACCCACGTACAACCTGTAACAACCTTGTAGTGTTTCTCTGGTCACATGAAGGAGCTTTGTCAATCGCGTGGATCACAAAATATGAACGATTTAAAGTTTGACAAATGATCTTCTTTAGCTAAGAATACCAAAAACCAAATGATGTACAGCCAAAGTCTTCATTTTGGTTCGCCATATCTCAAAAGTCTTGGTTATTTTAATTAATGTTAGTAGTTGGTGCATGCTGTTAATTACAAAGTCCCTTTAACTCATGGCAAGTACATTGCTAGGGGTGTTCGCGTAGTTTGTTGGTCTTGTACACATCACTTTATTACTGAATGTCAATGGTCAGTCACATTGTGGCAGACCTGGTCATGTAAGCTGCTTGCTAGCCATCTCTGAGAGTCATCCCCTCCCTTCCTTTTGGGCAACCATTTCTTTGGTACTCTGCCCTCAGTATCTATTCTTTATTCGTCTCCATCTTTACACCATCTTTCTTAGACAATTTTGCCTCTTATTCTTTTCTGATCTTATTTCAATTCAACAGTAACATTTTTTCCATCTAAAACAGAGTAAAAGAACCATGAGAACAATACGTTTCTATATAAAGATGGAGGCATTCTTTTAAAATCCGAAGCTTATAGGGGCATGCCTTACATACGTGCATTGGTTACCAATGTGTGTAAGGTTTTTCATTTGTATTGTTTTGATTATTATTATTGAACAATAGTTTAATGATTTTCTATTTCCATATTCTGATTGAAGTATTGCAGTTATTACAATTTCCCTCTGTTTGCTGTTATTGCAGTTAACAGTTTGCTATACATGTTCATCTCCATACACATTCTTCTTTGTTCTTCTGCCTTGGGCGTTCTTCTCAGTCAGTTTCTAGACTAAACAGAAGCCAACCTCTACACCTTGCAATTACTGTCCTTTCTATTATTTCCTCATCCTGTTCTCCCCTCCAAAGAAATGAATGCATCATACTTTGAACAAATGTATATGAAGTGGATTGCGGTGTCCACTCCCGATCTGACTCTTTAAATGAAACAAACAATCATTGTTTTAAAATTGACAGGCAGTTAGGGAGATAAAGATTTATCAACCGTGTAAGAAACCCGCACCCTCCAAAATGTCCCACTTATGTTCAAATGAAGGATACCCAGCGCCTCAATCCTTCAAGTTCATCAGACAGTCCCGCCTCAAACAATCCATTCATTCTCAATCCTCCAAAATCCTCCTTCTTTTCAAACACTGACTATTCATCCTCAATCCTACAAAATCCTCAAACACCATTCATCCTCAATCCTCCAAAAATCCTCCAAAACCACCAAGAGGATTAAAAGTTGTTTCCAAAGTGAAATTTGAGGCAAAAGTAAACGAATCTACAAGTTATTGTACTGATGAATAAGCAAGCTTTATTGTCATAGGCATGAATCACAAAAATGTGGATTAATCACAGCTTTGAAGACTGCTGATGTTGTGACTTGTAGTTAGTTACTGATTGGACTTGCATCAAAATTTAGTTTACTTCAGTGATACTTTAATAACTCAGCTTGAGGAAATTTTGTTTCCTTGTCGGTCAGCGTAATCGATTTTTAACATTTTTTGTGGAATTAAGTGGAACTGCTGTTTTTTCTTTGCCGTGTTAAATTGAGAGAATAATTTTTATCAATTTAAATTTTGTTGAAACATTAAAGTTGCATGTCCCGTGCTGTTTTGAGTTTATCCCTAAACACATGTAGAGTACTTTCCCAGAGTGCATTTTTTTAATAGTAATCTAAGTTATTAACTTTTGAACGAGAAATGAATCGAAAAATTGGTCCATGGCTGGTTTGATGATTAATTATTACTTTAAGAATTTCAAATACTTATGGCCGTACAATATAATTCCATTCTGGTTGGGTAGGCTGGTTTCTGCCCCATGATCAGTGTTGATAATGTTTGGACCGCGTTGTGGTTGTTTTTTTGGTTTTTTTTTGGTGTGTGGCCCTTATTAAACCTTTTTGAGGGTTGCAGATGCCCCACAAAAAAGGAGTTTGTTGGATGGAATAAAAAATACAAACTGAACATTTATTAAGAAATAAATTGAATCTATATTGAAGAGCACAGGGAATGCAACTTTAAATTTTGATTCAAAAAAGTTCTCAATCTCCAGACATCAATTATCACTAAGCAAAAACCTAGTGTAATTAGACAATTATTAGTCCAAGTAAGTTTTCTAGTCTCTAAAACTTACTGTGCTAAGAGGTAATGATAGAAACTTTAAATACCAACTCCTATATATATATATATTTTTAAAAAATGTAAATTTTGTGGCATAACCACTAACAATTCCACTACTTTTGCATGCAAATGTTTGTAAACACATGCACTTTGAATATATGTAGAAAGAACATTAGATTTTCTTTCAATTTAAAGGTTTTTTTGGCAAACCTCAGTGGTTATAAGAACTTTTGAACACATGCAAAAATTATTTGAACTAGACTTTATCATTCCCCTCAATATGCATCTGAAGGTTTAATTATATAAAAACAATTAAAAATGACATAAAGAAACACCCCATAAATAAAACCAGAAAGTGCAATGGGTTAGGCCTATAAGGCCAATAATATAATTGTGTGTTTATTGTAACCCAACTTAGATGAATTTTTTTTGCAGCCAAATTGCCAACTTCAAACTGTTTACATGTACTTCAACATTTTGCCAAAAAATTAAATAAAGCATATTTCTTTTGCCAGTATTTTTGTATGTTACAGGTTGATAAAACCATTAAAGGCATCCTAAAGTAAACATATCAAGTATAAATGATGGACAGAAAATTCAAAACTTTAATTTAAAAAGTTACAAATACAATTAGTTCCTACCTGAATAGTTATTATGGTGTTACCTTAAACACACATTTGTTGCCAGTCCAAGTTGATTTTAAAGTGCCATGGTGTTTATTTCGTCACTTATAGCAACGTCTACTGTTTTATAAGGATAGGGATGAAATAAAAACTTGTTTTGAAACATAAATGAGTTTATACTTTGCCACTAATAGTGACACTTACTGTTTTATGAGGTTGATGATGACAAAACTAAAAACTTATTTTGAAACATAAGTGAGTTTATAAACTGATTTATCTCAATTCCCTAACGACATAAGTTAATCACTGATTACAAAAGTTGGTCTCTGATTTGCACAGTTGATCACTGATGGAGAAGGGTATTGTGTTTGAGTCAAAGATTATATTTCCTTACAAATATAGTTATCGTGCAAGTTGATGTTGGTAAAGTAAGATAACGCTTCCACTATTGGAAGTCTATTTTGAGGACGCTAGTCAGTATTTGTGATAAAGTAGATGCTGATGTCAGTCAGTTACGGAGAAAGGATAAACTTGTTGTCACTTATTGAGACTGTTTCACTGACGGAAGTTTTTCACTAATTTGATATGTGATTGGTGAGTTAAGAGAGCAGTCACTAATGCAAAACTTGCAGTTGAAATTAAGTATTCAATAATTACAGATTAAGATCATTGTTGAGCAATGGAGCAGGTTTGATCAGATCATAGAAGTTGATCAGTTGTGGAAAAGCAGTGCTTGGTAACTGATAAAGCAGATGATCACTGAATTTAAATGAACTGATCATAAATTGACCAGTGATGAGGGTGATGGTTTGTGGAGAGCATTGCTTGGAATCAGAGTTTTGAAACTTTACTGGTCAGGGAAGCCAGTGCCAAATGGCAGTAGAACACTGTCTGAAACATCAGATTTGATAAAATGTTGATGTTTGTCATTTGTAGTGGCAGATATTTGTAATTGCTGGAAGAATATGATGAGTTGTTGCTGGAAATTTCAACAAGGCCAGCCCAGCAGTCAAAGTAAATCAAGTGACTGGTTTTAACAGTTGAGTGCTCCCTGCTATAAAGCAGGATTGACAGGTTGCGATTGCTATGAAATCTGATACAGCTATGCTTTGACTGTAGGAGATTGATCGGCCAGCTGTGCCAAGCAGTTACCTGATTTTGCCGTCTGTTGATGGAATTTGACTGTCACAGTGCATATAAGAAATAATGATCTGACTGTTGGTGACTAGCCTGTGTAAAAGGCATGGCAGTGGAACAGAATCAAATTTTGACTGTCCGTGTCTGGTCAACAAAAGGAGGGTTTAGTGAGAAGATTATCGATCCAAAAAATGAAAAAAATTACTTTATCATTTTGAAACATCACAGATCATAGATATTGATGTTGAACATGTTTGTACCATCGACAATATGAAATAATGATCATTCGTACTGAATCATTACTAATGATGAAAAGTAGCAGAATGTCACAACAGCTAGAAGTCAACAGTGGACTGACAAATAGCAGATAAAATGTATTGATTGTGGAGAAGGTGGATTGCTGTTTGTAATCATTGTTACTGGTCTGGATGATTACCAGAAAAGTTTGTCATTGAAGATACAATTGATTTCTGGTGCTGCAGAATTGTCAAAGCTGATCAGTTACAAGAAAGGTTCATCTCAGGAGAATTTGACTTTCTGGATTCCAGAAGTTGTTAGAAACAGAGGGGTCGTTAGCAGCAGATAAGTGCAATGTGTACTCTGTGTCGACCATTGAGGAGAGACTGCCAATCAGTGTCATTGATCAGACATTTTGGAACATAAAGTAAAAATCTGCAAAGATATTCCAGAAAGATATTCTGAAGCTGGTTCATGGTACTTGTTGTGTTTCTAGTGTTTTAACAGTGGTGAATGATGGTTCTTGGTCGTTTGGAGTATGTCATTATAGGAGGCGCCTGATCCTTGGAAAAACCTCACATCAGGGTGTTGCCTAGGTAATTATTACCTTGGTAACTGGAGATGGCGTAACCCCATACTGCGGTTTGGGAGCCCAGTTGGCATAGTGATAGGGCCAGTACAAGTATTAAAATTAAAAGCTGCTATAATTGTAACATTACAGTTTGAAGTTGAAGTGGTCAAAAAGTTCGAAGTTGACAATTTTTAGGAGCTATTTGTTCCTCTTAAAGATGCGCTGGTCTTTGATTAAACATAAATTAAAGGTATTTTTTTATGCTAGGGTACATGTATGTATTTTATGTTAATTGGGTGTGTGAGAAATCATTAAAATTTGATGATTTTGGATTGTTAACAGTTTCGAGTTTTCACACAATCACAACTACAAATACAACCAAGACATACCGATAGTTCTCACAGTCCTTCATTTAAAGAAAATCCAGGAGAGCTATAAATCGCTCTCCTCAAATATTTGAGGAGAGCAAATCGCTCTCCTTAAAATCTACAGATAAACAGTGGTAAAACGACAGGTTACCATTGTTTTTGTTTTATTTTGGCATAAGGATTTATTCAAGGGGCTGCGTTATTATTAGTTTTTGCATAATAACATATGCTCAAGTTGCATTACTTTTTTTGTTTTTGTAACTGTAAGACAAGGTAAAATTTATTTTAAAAAACTAACTAAATGGAGATTAATAAAAGGTTTGACTACTGCTTAGGCTTTCATTTTTTTAATACAGTTGTCAGTTGGTTCATCACTTGATTATACTTGGAAAATAGAGAGTTAATAAACGGCACATAAAGCAACTGAATATTTGCTTTCAGATTCGTTAAAAATATATGAAAGTTTCAGCCTGAACTATTTTAATTGCTCTACGAAATCTATACAAAAATGGCCTCAAAATGACACAAACTTGCCTTAAGTTTTATCGAAAATATCTGCCGTCGATAATCTTAAAAATAATGGAAAATGCAGGTCAAGTATGCCATATACACAATGCTAGTCACGACGAGAAACTGGCTAACAACGTCTGAACTTCGCACTAGTACGAGCGTTTGTGATGAACTGTGTGTGGTGGGCCGGCAATGAGACACGTTTACGGTATAGGATTTCGGTGAAACACGCTGCATCGTTTCACTTCACATACCAGTAAAACTTCCTCAAAATAAATTCATGAACACGGGAAATACATACACAGACAAGAGAGATCAAGTTCTGTGAATAAGCTTGCAAAGATCGTCCTTCTCAATCGTTGTTTTCTTGGCATTTTTACGATGTCTATTCCGTCCGGCCTGCACGCAAAACACTGTACGGCAGTGCATTGCACCGCGCACGACTATTACATTGACTGGTTACCGCATTTTCATCATGCCTTCATTGGGACTTAGTACGCGGCGCAGCGGGAACCAGTCATTGCTGCACTCGCACGTACGGGCCCACGTGTTTTCATGCAGCTCTATGCGATATGCAGATTGTGCACGCACAGTATACAACCGCTGTACGTACACACACGATCTTTACAGTACGTACGAGCTCGATGTTCGTTCATTTTTTAGCGATGTCCAGCGGCATATTAACGTGAGTTTGGGCATTATACCAACGAAAAATACGTGTAGCTTCAGACTTGAAATCCTTTGCGTTTTATCACTTCTTATTTTTAAACTGCCCGTGTTTGACGAGCCCTCTTTTGGATTTCTGAGGAGCGCTATTTTTGGCGCTCCTTCGAGACAGTCGAGGAGCGCAGTAGGAGCGCCTGCGCGATCGCGCTCCTTAAAAATGAAGGACTGTTCTCAGGTTGTTGTAAAACATTATTGTCTACCAATAAGTATTTTATTGTAACTTATTAGCTAACTAATTAAGCTTGCTTTATACTTGCAAAGTTTTCATGTACATGTTTGAAACTGATGGGGGATGGTCTTGCAAAAACATCCTACCATCAGCTAAAACTTTTAATACATTGACATGAGAATTCGTCAATCTGTAGTATTTTCTTTACAGTGAAATGGATTTGAAGTGTTTGTTTCCAAAATGCGATAATCGCCATTTTGTTCCCTTTTGGAATGCTGCCCTCTCCTGGCTGCCCAAAGTCAGTTGTCATGGCTGTTATATAGTCCAAGACAATTCATAACAGTATTTTGGGAAAAAAAAAAGAAGTTTGGGAACAGCTTACATTAATAATATTTATCTAAAGTTTCATAACCTTGCAAATTTTTCACTCAAATGGACATATGTCGTGTTTTGGAAATAAACTATTTATTAATTCTTTCCATATTCTTAGCACTGTTTGCTTAGTGTGCCTGAGGTTCAGTGGGGGAACTTGGGCTTAAAGGGAAGGTGCAACATTTGCAACCATCAAAAAAGAAAATGATCAAATTATCACGAAATACCCTACTACACTGTTAGGGAATGACTGTCTAAAGTGTCCTGTAAAATCATGGCTCTTGGTGTGCTGACATTTTCAAGAAAAACTTCCATTTTTCCAACGTTGGTCGGCTGACCAGCGTTTGAGAAAACTGACTTTTTTCAAAAACTGCTCCTTGTTTTTCATTTAGTTATTCCGCATTTTCTTTTCAGTTGATTACACACCTGTTATGGGGTACAAGCAAATGTTGTACATTCCCTTTATCTTCTACTTGAATTACTACTCGTGGAATTTCTGAATATGAAAAAATAACTGGGCTGTACTTAAGGTTTTTAATACAAAAGTTGTATTTTACGTGGTAAATATTGATGTCTGGATTTTGAAAGTGTTAGTTGAGAGAATATAAAGCATTCTCATTAACCAGGCATGCAGCTTATACTCGGATCCACTGATTTCCTCGTTTTTTTTACTTCTCATGAATGCCATTACCGTAAATATAAAAACACTGTACAAAGTGTTGTGTGGTTTGGAATGTCCTCGTTTTTCCCCCAAAATTCCCAGTTGCATGCCTGGTTAACTGTAAGATTTTGTGAAAAGAATATATTTTTTTAATTGCGCTTTTTTGTGGGGGGTGGGGACTTTTTATTATTATTTTGTGGTCATCACTAAGAATATAATTTTGATGCAGTCCTTAACTCAGTCAACTTTAATGATGCACAGCAATCAGTCTTCAACGGTACTGATAAATCCACATGGTCATGCTTGGCGTCTTTGCCAAATCAGGAATATCTTTGCATATGGTTCATGATGAAATATCTTAAACTGTATCTGTCTAAAGACTTGCTTGATTGTAATAACTACCATCATCAAAGACCCATCATGTCCTGTCCCAAATGTGTCTGTCTAAAGACTTGCTTGATTGTAACTACCATCATCAAAGACCCATCATGTCCTGTCCCAACTGTGTCTGTCTAAAGACTTGCTTGATTGTAACTATCATCATCAAAGACCCATCATGTCCTGTCCCAACTGTGTCTGTCTAAAGACTTGCTTGATTGTAACTATCATCATCAAAGACCCATCATGTCCTGTCCCAACTGTGTCTGTCTAAAGACTTGCTTGATTGTAACTACCAGTCTTATCTATACTAATGACATAAATCACACTTATAACACATATGTTATATTAGGCGAAAGCAGAGCACTTTGAGTGCTGCCTTTTCCCGCCGTTTATTGCTGATGGCAAAGATTGTTTGCCCTCTGATAACAAGATTATACATTAAAAATTAACAATTAACAAAATTGGCAAAGCCTGTTTGCCCTTCAAATGACAAGATCCTTGTGGACCATTAACAAAATGAACAAGTTGACAGTTTGCACTCTAATAACAAATGAAATTGCAAGTTTGGTCACATTAAACCCATTATCAAGACTTTTAGAATACCAAGTCTCACATCTTAAATATACCATGTTGTCTTATGCAAGATTAAGATAACACATCATCGGAGAACGCGACGTCCAGGAAAAAACAGAGATAAAATTGTTAAAAATGCTCTGATAACCTGTGCCCAACAACATTCAACGCTCTCCTCCGTGAAGGTGTTGGACTTCACCTTGTAATATAACATATGTTGCCACCAAAAATCTTTTTTCCAACTATGTTTCTATAAACTTTATTTCGAAAATAGTGTTGTCACTGTGGAGTGCTCGCTAGAACTGACTTCATTGTCACAATACCTCTCTATTAAACCTTACTGCCAACGCCCTATTATGTAATACCACCTGGCTTCGTAATGCACACTATGCATTGTCCGAAACTCTAAGACAAATATTTCCCGCTATACTGCGAACTGCGGGAAATGAATATCATCAAAGACCCATCATGTCCTGTCCCAACTGTGTCTGTCAAAAGACTTGCTTGATTGTAACTACCATCATTGAAGACCAATCATGTCCTGTCCCTTGCTCTCCCCTTTTCCCTTGCTCAAGTTATTCCTGAGATCCAAGCCTGGCACACTACGACTAAATCAGTAATGTTTCATGAACTAGTCGATAGAAAAGTGTTGAATTTTGGCTTCTCAAAGTACCATACTTTTTATCACTCTGTCAGTAAAGTGACTTGGTTTTTTTTACTAAACAAACAAAATCTTCTCATTTTAATTTTGATTTCTAAATCCTGGGTTCATTTTCCCTCTTAGAAAATAACAGTCGGTACTGTGGTGGATTGCAACCAAAATGAGCTATGTGTGTACTTTTTGTGTCTGTCTTTAGTCAATTGCTCGTGACATTAGAGAGGGCGTCTTCAAACGGCTGGTTTTGACCCTTGACCCTTTGATTGAAATGATTATATCTCTCATACAATGAACTTTCTAAACTTTATTTCAAATTCATGAAATGGATATCTTGCACCCAATATTTTTTAACATAAATTACAGAAAATCAATTGTGGTGCTAAGAATAATCATGGTTCTTAATAAAAAAAAACCCAGAATGACTGTCATTCCCTTGACTTCATCCTTTACTGTAAATCTCAGGCTTAATATCATCATGACTTCTATTTCTTCACAATTTCCTGCAGACGTGAATTTTTTTTGGCAATATTTCTCGGGCAATTGAATAAAAATAAATCTTTTGCACGATTAGACAGTGTTAAAACCAGCCGTTTGACGTGCAAATATTGTAACTTGATCTAACCTAATTTCAATGTTCAGGACACTCTGATGGCTCATAATTTGTTTCCCCTCATCAGGTGACTGATCACATGACTGACATACTGAGTCCTGGTGGAGGTTTCCTTGCGTCTCATTTGGAAGACTGCTGACAGGACTTGGCTGGACTGGATCAAGTGGCTGCTGTTGGAGCAAACTTTGAGCAAATCCTTGGCAATGAGAGGTCCTAATCCAATCATACAAGAATAAATCACCCTTTTCCAGTAAGATATGTTTGCAGTACAACCATGTAACAAAACTCGTTTGTGAGTTTGTGAGGTTCTTCACAATGCAATCCTTCAAATCTCATCTTATGTTTTTCCAACTCTAGATTATTTACATTTGTGGATCAGTACTTTCATTGCCAAGGATTTGCCATTATGATTGATGAGTTTGAATTAGGTGTCCAGGCACATGTCACAAAAGTCTGAAATGTTTTCAAAATTAACAAGAATAATCACATTGCAACCAACACCCCCCCCCCAGTTTAAAGTTTTTTGTTAAGACAAGTTCTAACTTGTAAAAAAGTACAAACCTTCTTTGGAGTTTTTTTGTCTTGACATGAATAAGACATGCATTATCTCTGATGCTGTCTAGACTTTTCATGTTTTACTCAGAGTGTTTGTAGCTCACAAAGAAGGTCTCAAACTTGTTAAACCAAACTCCCTTAAAAGTCACTTTGATTTTCACAAAATTAGACAAGTAACTGAAAGTTAGATAATGTTAACTATGCTCCCCGACGAATTTGTTGACATGTGCCTGGGCTGTTGTCTTTAACTGAAAAAAAAGTTAACTAGACAGACAATAAAAGCAATATTACAATTGTATAGATCTACAATGGCACATTATAAAGATTGATCAACTTAAATTGATCAATATGGCAGTGTTTATAACTGTTAAATTGTAAATACAGATAAAAGTACAGATTATATTAATAACACATTAATATTTGAATGAATCTAAAAATTAATGTGGCCTGACGTTGCGAACTTAGCAAGTTCTTCTTCAGAGGCTAAAACAGAAATGACAGAGGTACAAACATTAACATGGGGGTGCACACAAATATTTGAATGCTTATATAATGATGTTCTGTTTGATCTCTGCCATTTTATTCTTTTTACTGCTGGAGTTTTGAGAATTTTGGATAGCAGTGATACCTTTAGTTAAAATATTGGTTACTTTGAAATCGTTAAATATTTTGTTGATTACATAAACTGTCGAGAATCTGACCAGACATTTCAGAGAAAAAGTTATATAAATGAGAGAAAAAAAATTACCAATTTTATTGAGGTAAAAAGAACGTAACATTTTTGGTTATGCCATTAGTTACAAATTGATTTCATTTGACATGGTTATTTATGTAAGGTAATATATTATATAATGTGCCATTGTAGATTCATTTGTTCCTTACATTAAAGTGAGGTTTTCTTTGGTGTGATGGTGTGTTTCTTTTGGACATATCTGCTGTCTGCTTTTACATGTTTGCAGCATAGAACATTGCTATCATATCTTGTTAGATAAATTCATTTTTTAATTCTATGATTCAAAATGCTAGTTGGGCTAACTTGACAATTTTCTGCGGAATAGTTCAATTTGACCTGTTTTAGTTTTACGCTGTTTGGATTGAGGTTCTTAATTAGAGAAAAATAACAATTTGGTGTGTCTATTATTAAAACTTGAGTAATTTTTGCATATGATTGCGAGAAGGAAAAAAGAAGTAATTTAAGACTTGCTGCAAATTTGGTCTAAGTAGACAGCAGATATGTCCTTTGGACTAAGTAAGATGAGGGGAGGGTCCAACTGAAGTTAACTAAAAACTAATAAATGGCGCCCTCTTGTGTTTGGTCTAACTCAATTTTTGCTGAAAGATGCACTTTTAAAAGCAAATTTTTTTAAAGTATATTTAGAATGTCGCCCTCTTGTGATCCTTATCTTAACAATTTAGAACCAATACTTAAACAATTTTTGAGGTTAAATTGAACTTGACACAAGAGGGCGTCGTTTACAATCATTTTTAGTTGAAATAAACTTAGCACAAGAGGGCGCCATTCATTGCAACTAAATGTATAAAATTGTTAAAGTTGAAATTGCATTTTGCAGAAGAGGGCGCCATTTATACTCTACGTTTTTTTTAAATTGATGTAAAAAATTAAGGGCGCCCTCTTGTGTAAAGCGTAATTTTAACTCCATAAAATAAATGCTGTGTGGGGCGCCCTCTTGTGTCATAATTTTCAATGAAAACTTGTCATTTTAATTGCTATGAGAATAAACTTATACAGAGACATGGCAATTTGTATTCGTTATTTATTTGGACTTGAACTTGGACTTGAACTTGAACTTGAACTTGGCCAAAAAAAAAGCCCAACGCATACAAGTCCCCCCGAGGCGTGCACGCATGGTGTTCCCCGCCCACAGACACCGACAAGTCCAGCGAGTCGCCCTCTATCTACATCAACTCATGATCAGTTGATCTTGGTGCGCACTAACTCCCCAAACTTGCAAGTCCAAATAATCACAAATGACTTAGTTAACTCCAACATGATAAGGATCCTTATGAACTTTAAACAATCAATTTACTTTTCTGACAAAGTCGATGCCGTATTAACCATTTCAATTACTAAGTATTGCCATGGAAATTATATACCAACTATCACTCCAAAAATTGCCCAAGTAGAGATCTCTCTCACATCTACTTATGATTGTCTCACTCAACATTTCCGTTGTTCGCTGTTGCATCATGGTTCTGATCCATTTAAATGAAATGCATTGCAAACAGGCTACAATTTGCCAGCTTTCTCCGATATTTCCAACACAATAAGATTTTAGGACATTTATCTCTGCTACCATTTACGTAAATAACTTCCACGATATAACTCTGAAATCTCCCTGCCGTTTAATCACATCAACATGTACAGTAATCAGTTCATCTCATGAGTGTGTCATTTCAAAATGCATATTATTCGTAAGATTTTCACAAGAACTTGTAAGTATATATTTGGTTTTGACAGACATGCACGTTTAAGTTGAATTGGCAAAGACCAAAAAACCAATTCAGGACAATTTTTACAGGAGGCAGACGTAACCTTTTAAGAGGAGGTAACAGTATTATCGTCAAATTTGATCTTCAAGCTCTAAAGCCTTGCCAATTTTGGAAAGCTTCCTTGTACTTGGGTAGTAAGTACATGTACATGCTATGTACATGCTATGTACATGTACATGCTATGTACATGTACATGCTATGTACATGTACATGTACATGCTGTACATGTACATCACATTTCCATCAGATATATTTGACCAAATAAAAAG
Organism: Patiria pectinifera; assembly: GCA_029964075.1. Taxonomy (NCBI): domain Eukaryota; kingdom Metazoa; phylum Echinodermata; class Asteroidea; order Valvatida; family Asterinidae; genus Patiria; species Patiria pectinifera. Next base: position 32,064,045 of record CM057135.1, read on the forward strand.
CGTCGTTTTCTGGCAGCACTTACACTAGTTTTACAAGAACGTCAGATTTTGCAGACAAGATATAGTTGTGCCGGGTAAATTCAAGCAATAACACCAATGTATTTGGACTTAAATATTAATTAAATATTTCAATTTGCACGTTCAAATTTACCAAAGTGTTCTTGGTAGGATTTACAGGTTTTAAGAAGTGAGATATTTCAGCCAAAACTTCAACCAACATTTAGGTCGGGCAAGTCCAATTTCAAAGCAACTTGTTTCTGAATCTACTTTGTACTCAGAAAGATAGAATTTTGGTTATTGATTTAGCACATTTTCCGCTTATTTTTCTCTCCTTTTTTTAACAAAGTTTGCGTACATTTGGTACAATAGAGAGTCAATTTTCGACATTTCTCAAACAGTCCTGATTTATATGGGCAAGTACACCAAAACGGAATATATTTTCTTTGTGCCATCATAAATGTCTTCAAGACAACTGTCTTTAATTTGTGCACTTGATGTACATAATGTACATGTACATGCATGTATGTAACAATCTAAAACAACCCACACATTTTGATTGGGAGTTTTACGAGAGAGAAATTGGTTGGACTGAAACACATTCACAATTTTTCTTGTGGAATTCTTTGGATTTCACACAGTATTTCAATACTGAGTGATCACTTTCATTTCTACCGTCATCTGGCCAAACTCTTCACAAATCTGTTTGTTTTTTCAAACTGACAATAGGCAAACCAAATCAACACACATTTTGTGCACGGAATGATTGCTAACCTATAATGTCACATTCTTTGAAGCCGAACGCCAGCCTCAAACCAATTAGACTTTTGTCAAAGAACATTTTTGGGGTCTTTTTTTGGAGGGGGAGTTTTTTTTCACCCCCCATTTTCAACCCGATGTGCGCTTCTGAAGAACCATGTTATTTCCTGGTTAATGTGCAGTGGCGTAGCTCATTGGGATGGGAGGGGCCTTCTAACACTTGGAGGGGGCTGTCTGTCCAATTGGACAAACTGGGATCTATCTCAATTCCATGCTCAGGCCATATTTTGGCCAACTCAGATGGGCCCATAAAAATGAAGCCACAAACATGGCGACCAGCCATGTACATTCAAATGATAATGTCGAATTTCATGTTGGCCCCACATGGACAATTGCATGGGCTTTAATTTCCCCCTCCTGTTTTGTTGTGGCCCCTCCTTCATTCTAGCTACGCCACTGTTGATGTGGTGGCAATCTGCCCCTCAGCATCCTCAGAAGCTGTGGCATCATCATGACACAGGGACAGCCTTGTCCCGCCATGGCCATCCATGGTCAAGTTTAATTGAAGCTTTCATTAATTCATGCACTGTACAATGACAACATACATCCTCATCTGTTTTACTTGCTAAACCCACATGTGTATCATGGCATTCGGAGTAAACATACAGGGCGAGTCAAAAAGAAAGTGACCTGGATTAACGATTTTTTTTTAATTAAAAAGCGATCAAATTTTATACATCAATTAAATATGTCTTAATCACTGAAATTGATCCAGGCTACCAGAGGAACCTATTTCTATAGCTGTTCATGGAATGCCGTTGGAAGCTATTGAGTGGAGTGATAATTACACACAGGCATTGAAATACAAATGAGATTTTGATCATTTGAGTGAAGACTGAAACATTATCTTTTTTCCTGTCAGATTTTGTGTTTTGAATCTGAGGAACAATTAAGTCAACTTTTTTATTTTCCTGAAATAGTGATGATGAGTTTTGTCAGTTTTTTTGCAAATTTTCGTTCATTCATCAAGGTTGGAAAACGTCCATGTTTCATTGTATTTAATGCGTATTCATCCCTTCGTAGAACGGTAAATGATCAGTGGTGGACAGCTACATTTTGTGATCTTTTTATTAAAATAGACGTAACTTGGGAATAGAGTACGCAAAATTGTGAGAAATTTTCACACTTACTAGTCAAAGACATGTGCTCTATCCCTATATTATTTTTATGAAATGGAGCAAGCAACGTGTTTTAAAAGCCTTTTTTTCTTATTTGGTCACTTTCTTTTTGACTCACCCTGTATTGCTACATGTCTACATTACAACAGATATTGCACATTTATGCTCACATGCAAACCTAGGCAGGCCCCAGGACAAATTAACGGCAGTTTCTGAGATTAATTCTGAAACAAGGCACTTGCTACTGACTCAGAAGAATTTCAGTGATGTTTAGGCATGCAGCATGCAAAACTTGGCAAAAGACTTTCTTGGTTTCTCGACTGACCAAAACAGATTGGATTGAAAATTACACTCACTTTATCTGCTCTTTGTGTAGCAATTGAACTAGACCAACCGTTTTGTCTCGCAAACAAAATTGAGTGCTCCTGCAGGATTTGAAACACTGCCATAATTTAGAATCAAGATGACTGCGTATCAGAAGGATTGACACGGTCATTTTCGGCTAAGTGAATTGCAAGTTTAAGTTAGGCAAATGAAAGAGCAGAATTTCAAAATAAGGCTCTTTCAAAGTATGCATTTTGTCAGAAATCATTCAATCAACAAAACTGCCATTCATTTTAAGATTTATCCTGGGACCCGCCCCTTACAACCTATAAGACAAGACCGACCTTTCACTTTTGAAACACTTAAAAGAGGAATGACAAAAAAGTACTAATTTTACAGGCTAAACCTATCTTTCTTGGGACAATGTTATAAAATGTATCCCTCTTGCAGTTGAACAGAGCCTGGTGTACCTACATGAACTGAGATTCAACCCAATTGACGTCAACAAAATTAATAAGTCCTAGTTATTTTAGATCTCTCTGAGTATACCCCAGTAAACGTTAATGGGTATAAAGTTTGGAACACTGTAAAAATGCGTACTTGCAAAAATATTCTATGGGAAAAAAAGGAAATATTCCTGTCCCAGTTGGCAATCAAGTTTTCCAATTTCATTTTATTATACTGAGCTGTCCTGAGTTGTTTGTTTAAGAGTATATTTACTTCTGAATTCAGTCATTTCAAAGGCGTCTACTGAACATTATGTGAAGTGTTCAACATTTTTATTTTTTAGTAATTAGGTTTATCATTTATATACCTACATTTGTAATTTGGTTAAATTTATTTTATTTGCCAGTTTTTGACCCTACGTACAATTTTGTATAATTTATTTATCACATCATGTTTAATTCACTGTTCACTGCATTGTACTCATTAATGTTCTCAGAGATGGTCTTTAGCTATATTTACATGAAATGCAATGAATCATTACATATGACAGGAAAAAATATTCAGATACTACATGCTCTGCTCAATTTAAAAAAATAATGCATTCAAACTCTGTGACGTATTTATTTGCTGCAATATTGAATTAAAGAGGTTTGCTGAAGTTTGCCTTTAACAGAATTGTTAATATTACCTTTTAGCTTTTTGATAACAAATGAAAATACTAAGAGTAGCTTGATTAATTTTAAAGAGACTGAAGGAACTGAAGAGATTGCATATTTGCTTAGAAACCTGCCCTACATTTGTATGTTCGTGCAGCCCTCTTAGTACTAAACGGAATCTAAACTTGACCTGAACAATGACTCAAAAAACCTTTGACTTTTCTTTTTAACCCTTTAGTGACCTTAGCCACCAGAGAACTGAATTGCCTGTGACAAAGACCCACCGGCATTTTCAATATGATTTTTTTTTAATTGCTGATTAGCTATTTTAGTATTCGAAAAAAACCCACCACATTTCACAATATTTGCCTTGAATAAGAACTGCATTTTCAACAGGATTTTAGTTGGTTTAGCATTCGAATAAGTCCCAATTCACAATACCAGCCTAGTCTTCTTCAGTCTGGATAATGCACTTGGAGAAGTAGCGTTGTACACGAGAGAGGTATGGGTCACTAAAGGGTTAAAACATGGAGCATAGCTAGTCTTCAGTCTGTGGCAATACCAACATGTGTCCTGAAAGATCTTCACCTTATTTGACAAATGGCACACTACCGTTATGCCCCAAAGACCATATTTCTAGAATTTCTGTTTTGGTTGAGTTAAAATTAGATTCAAGTGTGTCAGTTTGATGCAAAGTGCGATATCACTTTGCTCTTTTTATTTTGGCAAAGTCATGAGATAGTGAGAAATAAATTTAAGTCCTCTGCTAGTGAGACATGATAAATTAATTTCAATGTCAGATTGGTTTCAGCAACCTTTTCAAAGATTCACAATTTTGAGTGTTTGTTTCTTGGCGAGTGGCACCAATTTGGTCCAACTCGGAGCAGACAAACTTTATGGTACATGTAGGTTCTGTAAAATCTACTCAATGTTTGACTTCTTTGCAGGAAGATTTACAATTGTCAGATATCAGACTTGTATTCAATTACTGCTCTCTGATGAGATGTTGAACACAAACAACTTACAGGGATAGTTTTTCGAGTACACGTTCTAGTACCGGTACACTTAGAGCATAGGAAACTTTCTTCTGAATGGAAGTGTACAATAGTGAATTTTCTTTTCTGAGGTAGCGTGCAAAGGTGCAAACTGGCCAATAAGACAAAATACAACTGAGTATTTCAAAGTTTTGATCTAAAGTCAAAGCTAAGGTGAAGATCTTCCAGGACTCTCAAAGACATTCAAAGTTAAATGTCTTCTTCTTAGTTGTTAAAATCAATTGAATAACGAATACTAACAGGTGGACACAACGGCACTGCCTTTGTTTTAACGTCTCATATCTCACTTAAAAAATGCATACTGACAGAGAATGAGAATAAAACAATTTCAGTTTTGCGCTGAAAGGAGTCGTGCATCTGAAAAGAGCTTTTGCTTCAAGGCTTTTCAGCTTAATCTGTGTCAATAACAAAGATAGAACTTCTTTTATTGCAAGCCTAGATTTCCAAGGCTTTTTTGAAAGTGCACGTTAATTTCCAATTGCTCAGGAGCACACTTTGTTATGGCTCTCGATCACTGCAGACAAGTGAGCAGCTCAGATCACAAAGTCGTGATCACAAAAAGGTCCTCTTAAACAGACCTGGCAGGGGATTTCCCCATGCAACCACCTATCAGGTAGGTGATGAATCTATGGGGGGCTGCAATGATTGCTCAAGCCCAAGGTTTTATCCAATCATAGGATTGGAGTGCAGAGGTCACAACATTTGACCATGAGTTGAGTAGCAGCACTTTGAGTGCTTGCAGTGAGTGTTGAGTCCAGAAAGATTGCTGAGATTGAGTTGGTTGCATCTCTGTATGATTGTAGGACTCAATGGGCACTCATAAAAAGAGTATTGACATCTCTTCGGCAATATCAAAAGTTTATGAAGACTGATCAGTTCCTAGAATTGTCATGTCAAAGCCTTCGTCCAACTTTGACTACAGATGACAAAAAGTTTCATTTCATTTCTCTTACTTTATTTTTTCAAGCGCCTGATTGAGGCTAATTGGTATTGCCACAGACTGAAGACTATAATGCACAATACTGTTTTCCTGTAATGCAGACAGATAGCGTTTACTCCTAGCCATGAGATACACATTTTACTGTTGGGTTTAGCAAGCAATGAGGATGTACAAAGTGCATGAATTCATTCAACAAACTTCAATTAAACTTACCATGGATCCATCTGGCAGGACTGGCTCCCTGTGTCTGACACCACAGCTTCTATTTGCTAGGATGCAGGGGGCTTTTTTTGTCCACCACATCTTCCATCTGGCCAGGAAGCAGCATGGTTCTCCCCCTCTGCACACCAGGACTTCTCCCCTACAATTTGAAGAGTTTGGCCTTCTCTCCTTTTTTTTCAAAGTTTCTTAAAATTTTCTCTCCGTTTTTTCTTTCGTACTGCAGTTTTGATGATAAATATGATGGCAATAGCCCATTCTTTGCTTTTTTAATTTAATGAGAATTTGTTTCCTTTGTATTTTTAAAAGAGCATTGAATTTTTAAAAGTCTCTTTTAAAGTTGCTTTGAAAAGAGGATGATTTTCTTCTTCGTTTTTTTCTCTTTTTTTTACGACACCAAAATTGCGCATTTTGAATATTTCAGGCAGAGAAGCTGCCTTTTTTTAAATTTGGGAATTTTGTATATCACTTGGTTATGTTTATCAAATTAAGATTCGTATGCTGCCAAAACACAAATATTATTTGCAAACTCATTTTTTAAAGTGATACATCAGATGCTGAATTTAGAGCAGATTTGACGTTTGATTCAGTTAATTTTAACGATTTCCTTTTGATATTTCCTTATTTTTATCCGTGCATGTCTAAGATTTGAACACACTCTATGAGAGAACTGATTGTACACGATGACACAATAAAAGGCAGTGAGATTTCAGAGTTATACCATGGAAGTTATTCACATAAATAGCGGCTGAAACACCTGTCCGAAAATCAAACCGCATTGAAGAACATCAGATTTACCAACAACAGTATCCATTTGTTAGCAGATCATTTGGATCAACATGATGCCATGGAACTATTGAAATGCAAGCGGGACATCAAGAGTAGATGCTCGATTGATCTCTAGATTTGCAATCTCCAGATTGATAGATGGTACATAATTTCCACAGCAACACTCGGTAAAGAAACAGCCAAAAAGACATCTCCTTTGCAGAAAGGCAAACTAATTGTCAAAGTTCAAAAGGATCCTTACCATGTTGAAGTCGACCAAGTCATCCACGATTATCCAGACCGCAAGATCAGGAAGTTAGCACACACCTTGAACAACTGACCACTCGCCAATGCAGATAGGGACGACCCACCAGACAAGCCGGCATCTGCGGGCGGGGAACACCACACGTGCACGCCCCGGGGGGACTTGCATGCGTTGGGCTCGAGTATATCAGAACATTGCCTGTTGGTTAAACGTCAAGTATATTGGTTGGTTACTCAACAAATTATCATAAAAGACTATGTAATGTACATGTATGTACAGCCAGCACTGGAAGCATCATTTTTTTCTGTTCGTTTTTTAGAGCGAGGATAAAGTTTTGATCAGTGGCACTCAGTAAGTAATGAACAGTGGTTAGCATTTGTTTTTGTATTGCTTGACAAATGAACAAGTAAAAACTGCTTTCTTGAGGTTTTCAACATGCGCCCTTGGTGCAAAAACAGCTTCGTGAAAAGGAAACTTTCAAATAACAGTTATTTTTGTGATTTTCTGAGTGTTTGTGCTTTGAAATTGAAAATACGCAGTTTGCAACTTTTTGGAAAATGTGCAATTAACGCCAATATTTTTTCATTCGCAGCCAAACTTTGTCTTTCTACATTGGACCAGTGCTGGCTATACTTGATAAACAAAAGCTGGGTACAAGATTGGCACGGCTGCTGATAGTAGTAGCTAAGTTATGATGTACTGGAAAATGCATCAAGGATTTCGAAAACTCATTTCTGAAGACAAATTTGAAGATACAGAAACAAAAAGTTAATTTTGTATATTTGTTGGCAACATTGGATTTTTGATAGAGTATTTCCAGCTCATAGTTTTAATGCAAGGAAATTTGGACTTTTCAGAATCTAAAACATTTTTTGATTTGAATTTTAGTCTAAACCAAATTTTAGTCTAAATGAGAGATTTTGGGTTCAATACAGTAAATATCAAAGTTTGGTTCAAATTGTGTGTAAACATAGTTTGTTTTTAAAGAATGTTGTTAGAGAGAAACCAATCTTGCACCCAGCTATTACCAATCAGGCAATGCCATAAAGAAATGTTTCAGATTAAAATATCAATTAATCGAACGTAACCAGCTCTCTCTGTTATAAACATTGTACCATAAACATTTGTCTACGACAAGATTTTCTGCATTTTGAGCAGTCCTTGGTTTTAGCGAATTTTGTCTAAGAAATTGTTTGATTCTTTCAAGAAAGCACCGAAAAAGAATGTAACTTTAAGAAATTGAAATGCAGTGCTTTACTGTCCTTTTTTTGGCAGTAAGTGACCGTTTCAAGCTAATGAATAGAACTGAATTTGGTCAATGAAACCATTGCCTTATCACTTTTATGAACCGTGCCTGAACAACTGACTGCTGTGAGAGGCTGGTTACGTGTCATTTGTAGAGGCCTCTCCTCCATCTTCATGAACTGTGGTTTGATTTGATCTCAGCTATGAGTGCCATCAATGGTAGATTCACCACAAGAATATTATGGTTTGAAGGCTTTTGTGCAACAATTTTCTTTGCAGACAATATTTTAGAGGATCGTGTCCAATTTTTTTTTTTACATGATGACTTTTGTGCTAATTCATCATCAAATGTTGTGAACGACAAATTTTGCATCAGCTTTTCAATATTTTTGACATCTTTCAAACTGTGGTTACCCGAGGCAACCCATTCAGCATATAGGCCACAGAGGTGATTTCTGAAGACCTCTCGTGATCTAAAGGAAAGAGAGACCTCTACTTCTTAAATATAAGAACTTCCGTTTCAAAAGAGTTCCGTTTCAAAAGAGTTCCGTTTCAAAAGAGTTCCGTTTCAAAAGAGTTCCGTTTCAAAAGAGTTCCGTTTCAAAAGAGTTCTGTGTCAAGACTTCCATTCTAAAAGAGTTCCATTGCAAAAGAGTTCAATCGCAGAAGAGTTCCGTGTCAAAAGAGTCTTGTTTCAAAAGAGTTCCGTTTCAAAAGAGTTCCGTTTCAAAAAGTTCCATTTCAAAAGATTTCTGTGTCAAGACTTCCATTCCAAAAGAGTTCCATTGCAAAAGAGTTCAATGGCAGAAGAGTTCCGTGTCAAAAGAGTTCCGTGTCAAAAGAGTTCCGTGTCAAAAGAGTTCTGTTTCAACAGAGTTCCATCTCAAAAGAGTTCTGATTCAATAAAATTCCATTTCAACAGAGCTTTGTGTTAAAAGAGTTCCATTTCAAAAAAGTTCCATGCCAATATAGTTTAAGCTCAAGAGAGTTCCATTTCACGAGAGTTCCATTTCAAAAGAGGCTTTCATTTCCAAAGAGGTCTTTAAAAGTTTCTGCCAGATCGCAATCAATCAATTGAGTCTGGCAGAGACTGGTAAAAAAAACCTCTGGTGTACAATGTATGACATGTATCATTCCCATATCATTTCTCAACAGTCTTGGAAGCCCTTGGTGTGACTGGCGAAAGCATGCAGCTCAAGAGTTGGGCATCCTTGGAGTCACTCGTTGTCCAGTTGGAGAAAAACACAGCTCTTCAAGCAGTTCCTGCAGACCTTCCACTTGTTCGGCAAAAAATGAGAAACAGCAACTCATGGCACTGTGAGATTGAGAGTCTAAAGGCAACTGAGTTTTGGAGGAAGTCAATTCGAGTGAGTTCAGGTCTTGCGGTGTAGCTGCTGAATTCCATACAGGCAATAGGGATGTACAGTAGAAGGGAACATGTGTGTGGTATTGATCAATGGTACCCCACGACATCCAAACGAGACATATCTCCTGTTCGTCGCAGACTGTGTCCATGTAGCTCATCAGATCAACTGTTGAATAGTTTGCAGTTCAGTGAGCAGCCTGCTGCAGTGATGTCCGGCAGCGTGTGAAGAAGTAGGATTTCTCTTGACCATACATGTAGAGATAAGAGCGTCCTCAAAGTATATGGATGGGCTGGTGGGGAGCTAACCTCTGCTGATTTGCATGAGTGGTGCCGAGTCACAGAATCTGTGTGTCAAATCAGACAAACAAACAATAGAAGGATATATGCTATTGGTTTGTGTGTTTACATCTAATGAAATCTATCCTGGAACAGAAGTCTGTTACATTTTCTACCCATTTTTGCTCAAATGATGTGTTGTCAGACTAGTTTTATACAAAGTTACCAAATTCTTACATCACATAAAAACTATCACCATTCACCAGCAAGCAAGTACATGTACTTACCCTGTGTCTTTGGTTGCTGTGACTGCCATGATACCCGACAGTTGATGGACAGTTGTGAAGATTTGGTGCCTGGGTGGATACATCTAACAGCTGCAGGTGGGTTGGTGAATGGTGAATGTCTTGAGGATAATTGATCTGTAATGAAGTAAGTTCAAAACAAGAGGTTTTTAACATTTACATAGCTGCCAACATTTCAAAATCCCAATTAGTAATCAACCCGCGTGGTAATTTTCAACTTCTCGTTTTATCAAAAGCTTTACCAACATCGAGTACAGGTACATGGTTTACATGTACACATACATGTGCATACCCTTCTTGTTGTGAATAATAATGTACCGTAGGCCAAAAGATAATTAAAAAAAAAAAAAAAAAAAAAAAAAAATTAATTACTTTTGTTTTAATGGCTGTATTTGTTTGTTGAAGTCAAATAAATAATAACATCAATAACATGTGCGCATATTTTTTTTGGAGATGCATGCTATCGATGTTGAGTTTCGAGTTCGTATCATGTTTTCACACACAATAATCTATGGCCACCGTATGCAATAGAAATATCCCGCCAACATACATGTACCTTGCAAACGCATGCTGATTTATCTTTTCTGGACGTTGTGACAAACTCAAACTCTATTACCAATTATTCCAACCATACTCTTATTAAATTCCATGATTAAAATCTCGCACTGATGGGTCTCATCCCGGCAATAAGCGACTAAATGTGCTCATGATCGTCACTGAAAAGTACTCGCATACAGTACACACAACCACACATCCACGAGATGCACAAATGACACACCATTGAAAAATAATTTTAGTCTGGTCCTCAAGCACTCCACTGCGCACACTGCATTGATGTCTCTCAGGTGCTTGACTGCATTCTTATTAGACTTGTCACCAGTCCATCCTCTATCGCGACATTTCGCCAGAAGTTTTCGGTCAAAAACGATACTTTACATTTTTTTTTTTTCGTTAGGTAGAAAATGGAAAATTCGTAATGTTTTAGTGGCAAATCGTATTTTCGTAATTGAACAAACAATTCGTAATAATTACGAAAAAATCGTACTAGTTGGCAGCTATGCATTTACATGTAGGAATATATTTTATTACAACCAATTTAAAACGCATACTTGTGACTTACATTGTATCCTGTAATTCTCAGGAGAAATTTGGAGAGAGTTTGTCTTGCAATGATTGCAGGATGTTTTGAGGTCATGATCCATGCACCTGTGAACTTTTTTTTTTTTTTTTTAGTTTTCCTTGTCATTATCTTGTCTGGTTCCCAGACCAAAAGATTCTGACTATTCCTGATGAATCTTAGGTCCAGTAGCCTCTGGTAATACAATGTATTACAATTTACGTCACGTGATTAAAACGGGAGGAATTCCTCCTTTTTCTGAACATGTCCGATGTTTGCCGAATTCATTTCGTCGACAATCGGATAGCGCCCGAGCATTTCCGAGTATAATATAGGTTTAATTAACTGCTAATTGCTCATTGAAATTTTTTTTAATGAGTTGACAATTAATACTCATTGCTTTCATTTAGAAAACTTGAAATTCAATGACAATTTTGTGGATCAAGTATACTCGGATCGTATGGGAAAACTTTTTGCAGCGTCATGTACTATTTTGAATTTGACGACTGTTACCGAGATTTCCAAAAGTCGGTCTTCATTCGGCTCCGCCTGCTATCAGTGCTATTTGGCTGCCTAATTTTGAAGATTCCGGGTCAACATTAGTCAATGTTATCTTACAGAAATATCAAACTGTATTGTCAACTGTTTATTACGAAGCAAGTGATTTACTTAAATATTTGATCAGAACATTAAAAGCGGAAATCAGAAACGAAGCCGAGCTTTGAAAAAGGGCCATCAACGTCGTCATGTTTATTTTTAGCCACGGAGGCTGCCTGACCTACAATTTAGAAGTGAGTGTCGGGAATTATTGTCAGGTCTGGGAACCAGACTAGTCATTATCCTGGTAAGTAGCTTCAATAGTGAATATACATGTATATGAAGCTTTCAAATTCAGGGGAAAACCAGGCACTGTATAATTGACTGTGAACCTGTCCATGATATTTTTCTTTTCCTCTTGTGTGCCTAAAGGCACTCCCAAGGGTTCTTCCATGTACTTATATGCGTATCGGCACAATACGCTGAAATTGCAGCCTGATACGCTGTACGTTTGCTGGAGTCTGATCGCAATGGCATCATGTACCCTGCATCCCCACGTGAAAAGACAAAGTGCATTGGACAGTACTCCCTCACGGAGAAAGTTTTGCGATGTTCTTCATGCTACTTTGCGACTGTTTAGGCTACGGTTTCTTATGGACTGGCCAAACAAACTTTCGAATTAAACGGAGAACTGGTGTGGGCATTTTGAGTTACAGGGGTATTCATGTACATAAATATCTTATTCAGTATTACTTTGAGATAAATGGAGTTTTGAGTTATCCAATTTTGACTTAATGACAGTTTACTATATTCAGCAGCACAGCTCCTGACCAGAAGACATACATGTACATGTACATGTACATGTATGTCTATATGAAAATATAACCATTATCATGCATGTACACGTACATGTACGCTAGCCCAGTTTGGACGACGACGTCTTCATTGCATTACGACTGACGTCCGGGGTATAAATTCTATTACCATTGTGAAAAAAATTCTAAAACTTTTTTCCTTCATTTTTTAACCTGATGGAGGAAATTGAAATTTCGTTAACGTATTCCTTGTGTCCAGAATTGTGCATAAGCTGGGTTCAGAAAAGGCAAATATGTCCATGGGCGGCGTGTTTACTGAAAATAAACCGTTTCGTTGAAAAATATTTTCAGTATGAACTCCCCACGTTAAGACGTACACGCGCGTGCCGTTTGCTGCAGTGGCGGCAGCGTGCTAGGTGTGCATGCACGTGCGCGTGTAATCTACACACAGGGAGTTCGTAGTAGCGTACGGAAAATGCTTACAACGAAAGCGTGGAATGGCTGTTATTTTCAGTAAACACACCGCCCATTGACATATTTGCCTTTTCTAAACCCAGCGTATGCACAATTCTGGACACAAGGAATATGTAAACAAAATTTCCGCTTCCTCCATCAGGAAAAAATATGAAAACTAGAGATTCGCGTTTGTTGTTACAAATGCAGAGTGGTCGGGTAGACAACTATTTTATGAAACACTGTCCAGTTAAGTTATGAATATTTTAATCTAAGAACAAAGTATTAGGAAATTAAATCCTTTCCAGGACAATCAATTAAATTTCAGTAAACATTCAATGTACAGATACAAGTTATTTCTGGCTTGATAACGTCATTAGTCAAAAACGGGAAGTGAAAACTGATTTAGTTTGGAGTGGATGTTCATTGTGAAGTTAAATAACGTATGAAAATTTGGATGTACATGTATGTATTCATAACACCAAACTTCCGGTTCGATGACGTCACAGTTTTTGGAAGTAAAAGGTGAACATTGTAATAGTATCGTTATTTGGGCTAAGATATACATGAATGACATGGATCAAATGATAGAATTAAATTTAAAATATGATCGTTTTCAAATTCTCATAGAAGAAACTTCCGGTCTGATGCTGTCATGAAATTGAAACCTTGCCAAGTTATCAGTGGTTAATCAAAGAATATCAAGGGTCGACTTGGTAAAATTTGAACCTATGGTTTCAAAAGTAAAGAAAAGAAACAATATTTTATGTGCTGCTAGGGGGCGCCCTTTCGGATGATGACGTCATCACACTGTTTTTGTGTCTTGCATTCCTCACTAAACACTTTCATAATACATGTATATGTGTCTGTAGTAAAATGCTCCCGCTTTTGAGTTGTATTCAGTTTTTATTGCACTTCCGGTAACACTGGAAGTAAAGGTCAAGCGGTTTTGTGTCTGGGAACACAAAATGTTTCTCACAGCATAATCTACAACCTCACGAAAAAACGAACATGATAATCTATTTAGTTCAAAAGATATAACGCAAACTATTTTGTCAAAATTTGACCTTAAATTGCTCGTAATTTGATACTTGATAACGTCATGATGACGTCACAAAATTTATAACATTTTCATGACATGGTACAAGTTCACTCAAGGTTTTGTGACCATAGGCCTACAGTGAACTGTTTGGAAGAAATGTTGCTTTGTTTTGATGTCAGGCTAACATCTTCATTTTGAATTCACTTAACTTTGACCTTCCGGCAGACCCGGAAGTAAAGGTCAAGCGAGTTTACGTACGGGACAAAAAATGTTAAGCGATTAATGGTCTACAGTAGGCCTATCTGATTACAGAACACGAACATCATTGATTGTTTAGTTTAAGAGTTACAGGTGAAAGTAATTGGTCACTTTTTCAGATAAAATCATTTGTAATTTGACACCTGATGACGTAATCATGACGTCAGAGTAATATGCACCACTTCGGAAGAGGGTCGATATGTATTTAAAGTTACAAGTTCATACCATATATCGTTTAAGAGAAAAACCGCGGAGAAGTATTGTCCAGAAAAAAAAAACAGAAAGAAAGAAAGAACTAGAGGTTCGCGTTTGTTGTTACAAATGCAGAGTGGTCGGGCAGACATTTTTTTCAATAAACACTGCCGTGTTAAGTTATGAATATTTTTATGTAAGAACAAAGGATCACGAAATTAAATCCTGTCAGGTACAATCAATTATTTTGTGGTAAAATTCAGTAAACATTCAATGTACACAAGTTATTTCTGGCTTGATGACGTCATTATTCAAAAAACGGGAATTGAATACTAATTTAGTTCGGAGTGGATAAATGTTCATTGTGAAGTTTAATGACGTATGAAAGTATGGAAAATATATGTGAATTTATTCATAACAACTAACTTCCGGTTTGATGACGTCACAGTATTTGGCAGCAAAAACTGAACATTGTTATGGATATCGTAACTTGGGCTACGAAGATATACGACATGAATTTGATTGATTTTGAACTGATGGTCGTTTTCAAATTCTCACAGAAGTAACTTCCGGTCTGATAACGTCATGAATTTGAAACCTTGCCAAGTTATTTTTGGTTAATCAAAGAATATCAAGGAGCGATTTGGTAAAATTTGAACGGATGGTTTTCAAATTGGAAAGAGTAAACACTGTGTTATGTGCCGCTAGGGGGCGCCCTTTCGAAAGATGACGTTGTCACACTTTTGTTTTGTCTGGCATTCCTCACTAAACACTATCATAATTTATATGCGTGTAGTAAAATGCTTCCGCTTTTGAATTACATTCGGTTTTCATTGCACTTCCGGTAATACTGGAAGTGAAGGTCAAGCGGTTTTGTGTCCGGGAACAAGAAATGTTTCTCACGGCACAGTCTACAACCTCACGAAAAAAACGAACACGATACTCTATTTAGTTCAAAAGATATAGCGCAAACTATTTTGTCAGAATTTGCCCTTAAATCGCTTGTAATTTGATCCCTGATGACGTCATGATGACGTTACAAAATTTATAACATCTTCGTAGCATGGTACAAGTTCACATTAGGTTTCTGGGTCATACTGTAAGCGGTTTGGAAGAAATTCTGCTTTGTTTTGATTTCAGGCTAAAGTCTTCATTTTATATTCACCTAACTTTGACCTTCCGGTAGACCCGGAAGTAAAGGTCAAACGAGTTCACGGAATACAAACATCATTGATTATTTTGTTCAAGAGTTATAGGTGAAAGTAATTTGTCACGTTTTCAGCTAAAATCGCTTGTAATTTGACACCCGATGACGTCATCATGACGTCAGAGTAATATGCACCATTAGGCCCCCTCAAAAAAGTCTCTGGTTTCTGGTATGCGCGCGCGTCGCCGTAGCCATGCGCGTCGGCAAAATGAAAAAGTTTTGTTTTTTTTAAATAAAAGACGATGTCTTAAAACCGCCAAACTCACTGGTTTGACTGGAATCCTGCTGCTGCACAATTTTAACGTGTTTTTAGATGGGGTCATGATCGAGAATAAGCTTTATGTGGCCTCTCCGGACTCCCATATATTTGCACTAAGTTTAGTCGGGCACCATTTGCGGTCATCAGCCGACATTTGAAGCAAAAAAGACAGGTAAAAAAAAAAAAAAAGCCGCGTCGCCGCACCACTTTTTGGGCAAGCTCCATACCAGAAACCGGAGACTTTTTTGGGGGGCCTTAGGGATGAAGGTCGATATATATTGAAAGTTACCAGTTCATATCATGAACCGTTTAGGAGAAAAGCCGCGGAGAAGTACATGTATTGTCCAGAAAAAAAAATAAAGATTTATCAGAACAATAACAGAGAGTGGTCGGGTTGTGCCCGACCACTCAACTAGAGGTTCGCGTTTGTTGTTACAAACGCAGAGTGGTCGGGCAGGCAATTTGTTCATTAAACACTACCAAGTTGAGTTATGAATAAATTTATGTTAGAACAAAGGATCACGAAATTAAATCCTTTCCAGTACAATCAATTATTTGGTTTAAAAAAAATGTATCTAACGGTGTGATAAATTTTAGTCAACATTCTATGTACATGTAGGTCTACACATACAAGTTATTTCTAGCTTCATGACGCCATTATTCAAAAACGGGAAGTGAATACTGATTAAATTCGGAGTGGATAAATGTTCGTTGTGAAGTTAAATAACGTATGAAAATAAGGAAAATACTAGAGGTTCGCGTTTGTTGTGGTCGCAGAGTGGTCGGGTAGACAACCATTTTATTAGAGATTGTCCAATTAAGTTATGAATATGTTTATGTCAGAAGGACCAAGAACTTCAACATTTCCAGTACCAATTATTTTGTACAAAAAGAATGCACCTTTTAAGGTATGATAAATTTCAGTAAACAGTTACAATGTAGGTACACGTACAAGTTATTTCCGGTTTGATGGCGTCATCAGTCAAAAAAGGGAAGGGAGGACACTTGTTTATTATTTAGTAAAAATAACGCATAATATTAAGTGTAACAGATGTCATTTTTGGGGGGGGGGCAAAAACAAAGTCATGAGACAGGGATCAAATGATGGATTTCAATTCAAAATAAAATGATCATTGTTGAATTCTCCCTACATTAACTTCCGGTCTGATGATGTCATGATTATGAAACCTTGCAAATTCATTTGTGGTTGCATAAGGGGATATATAGGGGCAATATATCATAAAAATTTGATTTAGGGCTGTAACATTTTAAAAGATTAAACGGTTTTCGATGTGCCGCTTGAGGGCGCCTTTTAGTGGGATGACGTCAAAATTATGTTTTTGTGATTGGCATTCCTCACTTAACACTTCCATAATATATTTGTCTGTAGTAAAATGCTTCCGTTTTAGAGTAAGATTCAGTCTCTATTGCACTTCCGGTAACACCAGAAGTAAAGGTCAAGCAGTTTTGTGCCCGGAAATAAGAAATGTTGCTCTAGGCACCGTCTACAACCTCACGAAAAAACGAACACGATACTCTATTTAGTTCAAGAGATATACAATGTAGGTCAAATTATTTTGTCAAATCGTGCAATCAAATCGCTTGTAATTCGATACCTGATGACGTCATGATGACGTAACAACATTTTTAACATCTTTGTAACATGGTACAAGTTCACACTAGGTTTTATGATCATACCGTAAACCGTTCGGAAGAAATGTTGCTTTGTTTCGATTTCAGGCTAATGTCTTCATTTTGAATTCACCTAACTTTGACCTTCCAGTAGACCCGGAAGTAAAGGTCAAGCGAGTTTACGTACACGACAAAAAATGTTTATCAATTTATGGTCCTCATCTGATTACAAGGTTGGAGCATACATGTAATTGATCATTTTGTTGAAGAGTTATAGATGAAAGAAGATCGTCATTTTTTCAACGAAAATCGCTCGTAATTTGACACCCGATGACGTCATCATGACGTCAGTGTAATATGCACTACTCGGAATGAGGGTCAATATTTGCTAATAATTACAAGTTCATATCATATACCGTTTAAGAGAAAACCCGCGGAAACGTGCTGTACGGAAAAAAAAGAAAGAAAGAACTAGAGTTTCGCGTTTGTTGAGTTACAAACGCAGAGTGGTCGGGCGGACAGCCTTTTCATTATACGCTGCCCAGTTAAGTTAGGAATATATGTTTATGTAGAAAAAAAGGATCACGAAATTAAATCCCTTCAAGTACAATCAATGTTTGAAAAAGGTATCTTTAACGATGTGATAAAATTTCAGTAAACATTCTATGTGCACAAAAAGTTATTTCTGGTTTGATGACGTCATCAGTCGAAAACGGTTAGTGAATACTGATAAAGTTCGGAGAGGATAATTTTTCATTGTAAAATTAAAATAACGTATGAAAATATGGGAAATATAATTGTTTGTATTTATAACCCCTAACTTCCGGTTTGATGACGTCACAGCATTAGAGATCCAAAGGTGAACATTGTAATGGATATCATTATTTGGACTTCGAAGATATGAAAGGGATCAAATGATAGAATTAAATTAAAACTATGATCTTTTTCAAATTGTCCTTAAAGTAACTTCCGGTCTGATGACGTCATGAATTTGAAACCTTGCCAAGTTATCTGTGGTTAATCAGAGAATGTCAAGGGGCGATTTGGTAAAATTTGGACGGATGGTTTTACAATTAAAGAAGGAAAACTCTATTTTATGTGCCGATAGGGGGCGCCCTTTCGGATGTTGACGTCATCACACTGTTTTTTTTGCGTCTTGCATTCCTCACTCAACACTTTCATAATATATATGTCTGTAGTAAAATGCTTCCGCTTTTGAGTTATATTCAGTTTTTATTGCATTTGCCCTTAAATCGCTTGTAATTTGATACCTGATGACGTCATGATGACGTAACACAATTTATAACATCTTCGTAACATGGTACAAGTTCACACAAGGTTTTGTGATCATACCGTGAACCGTTCAGAAGAAATGCTGCTTTGTTTTGATGTCAGGCTAACGTCTTCATTTTGAATTCACCTAACTTTGACCTTCCGGTAGACCCGGAAGTAAAGGTCAAGCGAGTTCACGTACACGACAAAAACTGTTTAGCGAATAATGGTCTATCTGATTACAGAATACAAACATCATTGAATGTTTAGTTCAAGAGTTATAGGTGAAAGTAATTGGTCACTTTTTCAGATGAAATCACTTGTAATTTGACACCTGATGACGTAATCATGACGTCAGAGTAATATGCACCAATTTGGATGAGGGTCGATATACCTGTATATTGAAAATTACAAGTTCATACCATATACCGTTTAAGAGAAAACCTGTGGAGAAGTATTGTCCGGAAAAAAAAAGAAAGAAAGAAAGAAAGAAAGATTAATCGTAACAGATCCAAAGAGTGGTTGGGTTGTGCCCGACCACTCAAAGAAAGAAAGAAAGAAATATTAACAGAGATGCCACAGGGTCTGCTTGAAAAAACCGGAACTGGGTCTGCTTGAAAAAACCGGAACTGGGTCTGCTTGAAAAAAACCGGAAAGGCTGCTTGAAAAAAACAGAACTTTTGTGTGTGTGAAAAAGCCACTCCGTGTCCGACACAAAGTCCCCGTTGTCATCTTTATCTTGTAGCCAAACCAAGTTCTGTTTATTTTTTAATTTTGCTTCTATGGCCTTTAAAGCTGTCGGTTCGTTCAATCACTTTGACTTTTTCCATATTCCTAATATTTATTCTGCCTACCCGACATAATATTCGACATGAAACATGCACGATTCCACAACACTGCTGTCGATGTACATGTACATGATCCTTGCACTACGCGATGGGCTCAACAAAAATGGTTGGTACCCGCATTTTTTGTATTCACATATATCACTGCGATCGGAAACCACCGATAGCTGAAATGATAGACTTGATTTCCAGGCTGAATGCTATGTGTGCTTAGCACACAACACGCCCGCACGCGGTGAAGCACGCGCGAGGCGCCGTTGTATACTGCGTGCAAGTACGTTGGCTGCTCGTATCACATGCAGGCTCGGCAACACTCGGTAAGACTTCTTCAACGAACAACGTTGTGCCATGCGTGCGCCTAAATGTACTAAATCGAGGTAAAAATCAACGCATTTCCACAGTTTTTCTTCTCTTTTTCTGGTTAATTTGATGGCCGGAAAATCAAGAATTTTGTGAGATTTATTTTAAAAACCGGAATTCCGGATAAAACCGGAAAAGTGGCATCTCTGTACTAATCGCAACAAATCCAAAGAGTGGTCGGGTTGTTCCCGACCACTCAATAACTGTAGGTATTCATAACACCTAACTTCCGGTTTGATGACGTCACAGTATTTGGAAGCAAAAGGTGAACATTGTAACTTAGGCATATCGTTATTTGGGCTACGAAGATATACGACATGAATCAAATGATAGAATTACATTTAAAATAGTATCGTTTTCAAATTCTCATAGAAGTAACTTCCAGTCTGATGACGTCATGAATTTGAAACCTTGCCAAATTATCTGTGGTTAATCAAAGAATAATGTGGGGCGATTTGCTAAAATTTTAACAGATGGTTTTCAAATTAAAGAAAGCAAACACTATTTAATATGCCGCTAGGGGGCGCTCTTTCGAAAGATGACGTCATCACACTGTTGTTTTTTTTGTGTCTGGCATTCCTCAATTAACACTTTCATAATGTATGTGTGTAGTAAAATGCTTTCGCTTTTGAGTTATACTCGGTTTTTATTGCACTTCCGGTAACACCGGAAGCGAAGGTCAAGCAGATTTGTGTCCGGGGACAAGAAATGTTTCTCACAGCATAGTCTACAACCTCACGAAAAAACAAACACTATACTATATTTAGTTCAAAAGATATAGCGCAAACTATGTCGTCAAAATTTGCCCTTAAATCATTTGTAATTTGATACATGATGACGTCATGATGACGTAACAAAATATATAGTATCTTCGTAACATGGTACATGTCCACACTACGTTTTATGATCATACCGTAAACTGTATGGAAAAAATTGTGCTTTGTTTTGATTTCAGGCTAAAGTCTTCATTTGGAATTCACCTAACTTTGACCTTCCGGTTGACCCGGAAGAAGGGGTCAAGTGAGTTCACGTACGCAAAAATAAATGTTAATCAATCAATTCATTCACGTCATCATGACGTCAGAGTAATATGCACCACTTCGGATGAGGGTCAATATATATTGAAAGTTACAAGTTCATATCATGAACCGTTTAGGAGAAAACCCTCGGAGAATTATTGTCCGGAAAAAAGAAAGAAAGATTTACCAGAACAATAACAGAGAGTGGTCAATTTGTACCCGACCACTCAAAGATTAATCGCAACAAATCCAAAGAGTGGTCGGTTTGTACCCGACCACTCAAAGATTAATCGTAACAGATCCAAAGAGTGGTCGGTTTGTACCCGACCACTCAAAGATTAATCGTAACAGATCCAAAGAGTGGTCGGGTTGTGCCCGACCACTCAAAAATGTTTAAAGCCGTGTTCCCATTGGACTTTTTCTTCAGCGGCCACGCGGAAAGTTACCGTGACTGGCTTTGGTGTAATTCTACCCTGCGTTCCCACCTGGACTTATATTCCGCGACGGAACGGTTCATTTGCTGTTCGAGACTGGCAGAATGTCACACATTGTGGGCGCTGTGCACAGTCACCTTTGACCCATGCGGGATATGACGTGCCTGTGACGTATTTTTCGCGTGCTGAATTTACAATGTAGTCGGCCACGTCATTTCTCCTGTGCCTTCATCAGCATTTTCACGTTCATCTAGCCCAATTAAACTCCTCGCAAAATCAATCAAATCTGCCATGTTTCTAACTAGTAAAGTAGCGAAACTGCAGCAGCTGGACGAGATTGAAAAAAGCGCTGCAGCTGAGCGTAGTGCATGCTACACACGCTGTGTACGGTACGATGATAATATCACACCGCCATCAGTGCAAACGAGACAGGGAACCATACTTCCATTTTCGCGCGAATTCTGTGTATACACAGGGTAAGCCTTAAGGATTTTTTTTTGTATAGCAAAACTGCTATGCAAATTTTGATTTGCATAGCAGTTTACCAATTTTGCATAGCAGTTTTGTTATATACTCAAATTTAGCCTCGGCTTTGCAATTACTATTTACCTGTCGGTGTCTAAAGAATAGTGATGAGAAAAGGGCTCG
Organism: Patiria pectinifera; assembly: GCA_029964075.1. Lineage (NCBI taxonomy): Eukaryota > Metazoa > Echinodermata > Asteroidea > Valvatida > Asterinidae > Patiria > Patiria pectinifera. The sequence goes on from CM057135.1 coordinate 32,085,935, forward strand.
ATTTACCCGGGTGCACGCATGCACCAGTGCATGTACATGTAGATTTTTGCTTTAGCCCAGGTTGGACGAAGTCTTCATAACGTAGGGAGGAAAGGGAGTCCACCAGGGCTAATTTTTGCTTGTGCACGCACGTAGCATTTTTACTGAGCATGCACGACGTGCATGTAACTTTTTTAGCCACCAAAATACTCATTTCATGCATATATTTACCAGTGAGTGAGAATAAAGTTTGTTGAATACTTGACCAGATAGTGTACAAACGTGTTATTTCTTTTATAAATCCATAAATTATTCCTCGCACAGTCGCAGTAGATTCAAAGTACGGGGTAAAATCTCAACGTACGTCCTGCAACCTCCTCCGATCATGCACGTGATTTACCACGTGATACATGCTGCGGATAATTTGGTATCGCTTTTTCCGGGCATCTTTGTCCGGATCATAAGTGCGATTCCAAATTATTAGCTGCGTTTATCACGTGGTCTCGTTATTGGCCGATCAGACGCCGCCTGTTTACAAACTAAACCAGACCTGCCAACCTTGAAAATCAAAAATGTGTATTTGGGGGCATCAAAATGTGTACTTTTTACTGAAAATGTGTATTTTTCAAAAGAAACATAAAAAAATGAACTCACTTGATTTTGTGGTGGCTATGTACTACTCTGTCAACTTTATTATCATGGATTACAGTTTCCTGCTGTTTGCCAAAGCAGTTGCTTTCTTGCATTTACGTAGGAGTTCCTTTTGTTGTGCACGATGCTGCCATTGCACTGATGTACATGTAGCTTGTGAATATATCTTACTTGTGAGGCAGTCTGACATGACCGCAGTAGATAATTTTGCTATCTGGGAACATGGTCTTCACAACATCAGTGAAATCATCAGACGATAAGAATGGCAGATTGTGCCGAACCAAGTAATCTGTCCAGAGAGTTTCAGCTCTGATTACACTCAAATCCTCGGAAGACATGAAATGTTGTATGCTATGATTTGCGTTCTTCACGTTCGCCATGCTGCGGTGTTTACTGCTTTCGACATGGCGAGACACATCCTAACTACCGCTGTGCGCGATGCTGAAGTCGACGCTGCACAAGGTACATCGTGCAAAATGTTCGCCTTTTTGCGAAGGTACGATGAATTTAAATGTCTCCGTGTATTCTCTTTTGAAGGACTGCTTCCGCTTGGTACTCGAAGTTGATGCCATCTTTACCGCGAAGTCAAAGTTTTTACGTTCAATCGATCGTTCGCATGAGATGGTAAAACCTCGCTGTCAGTATCACACACGCTTTCAAAATGGCCTTCAGCAAAGGTTATCCCGATCGTTTTCTATGCGAGATTCCGATTGGTTATTATGTACGCTCCACAAGGCTTTATGTACATCAAGTGCGCCAATCACGATCGCCCTACTTTACGCATTAGGGTTGTTGAACCTCGTGTCACACGGCGTAGTCTTGCTCGCAGCCGCTCTGTGCGACTAATATTATTAGACTCCACACAGTCGTTTCTTATTTTTTTTCCGTGCGTATTTTATGGGGACAAAAGCGTACTGGCGTATTTTTATCAAAATTGCGTACTAAATACGCCAAATGCGTACTGGTTGGCAGGTCTGCTAAACACGTACAGATTTTATACAGCTGAACAAAATGGACGTTCTTTTTCAGTATTTAACTTAAGCTTAACTAAATCAAAACATGATGAATGTTTACCATGTCCGATAGTTGTGGAATTCAGTGGACCGAAATTTGGTGGCAAGTACACTTTGTGTCAACTTTTCATGATCAAAATGTTGTATCGCGGTTTTGCAATGCAATTTGAAAATTGCGTCGCAGTCGGCCTCGAATGTGTCGCAAATTGCGATGCGATACCGCTTATTGCGGACCCTGTGTATACATACAGGAAGTGTTGTTGTTTGCATAGCGTTTTACAGCGTGGACACGGTAGGTTTACAGCGCTGAGCGTTCCAATTGGACATTTTAGCGGCCCTGTTAAATTACCATGGCTGCGCGGAAGTCTTCCTCTTTCGGCCTGTTAGTTTTACATCACGGTCGCAGTAAGTTGACAGGGACGTCAGTTTACCGTGTGTCCCCATTGGATTTAATTTTGTCATTCTACAGAAAAGTCGCGGTACTTTAACCAAAAAAGAGTCAAATGGGAACACGGCTTTAGAATGTTTTCTCTATGGAAGCAGACATTCATACCCTGGATTCCGTTGCGTGTACACAACGGAGTCCAACCTCGGCTACACATACACATGTATACGTGTACATGTAAACAGAGCTAGGACTCCGGATAATTCAATTTACAGAAACATTTTTCGCTAGATTCTGTTACAGTTATTCTCTGAGGTATTTTTTTCAAGCGGTGACATTATATGAAGGTATAATATCCATTCAGCATCTTTAGCTCCATGCATGTACAATCATGCATGTACAATGTACATACATATGCAGCAACAGCAACCATTCTTGTGATGAGGGCAATTCTGTTAAATCCAACGTACATCCGACAAGGTCATTAACTGTGGTGGTACAGTCATTTTCCTAGTTCCGGATTTTTCCTAGTTCCGGATAGCTTCAAACAAAAACTTTTGGATTAGTCTCCAATATTTTTCTTTTCTAACCAAGTGCATTTTGAAAAGGAAAATGTAGGCCTAAGCTTCTTGATACATGAAGACCTTTTCGATAAATCGGAATAAAAACGGAATTTGAATCTGAAGAAAATAATTTCTGCAATTTTATTGATAAAAAACATAATTTTGTTAAATTTATTGAGTACAAAACGAAATTATTGATGATTGATTGAACAGACGAGCCATACAACAAATGAGCAGTGTTTACATGTATATCATGATTTTGGGGGGACAAAATCGTTCAAGATCAGAGCAATAAATGTTGCGAGATCATTACCATAGTATATACGCGTAGTCATGGGAGTGACAGTCCCGACGCATGCCGTAGCTGTCGGTCAGTGCAACGGTGAAAATCATCACACTCACGGCACGCTCTCGCGGGTCTCTTTTGCTCCATCGGCAGGTTTATTTTTCTCTGTTCAATCAATCAACCATTCGTATAACATCTAACTTTGGCTCTATTGAAATGCATGTTGTGCTTAGGTCCAAAATCTACCGTGTGTTCTTATTCCTCCATGCGTAAACTATCCAATTTTGTCGCTAACGTTAGCCCGAAAACAAAATGGCAGACATGAATTTCGTTTCCGCCAGCTGATGTGTGTGACGTCATGGGATTGGCCTGTACGGCTATTGCATGTTTCTTGCGTGTGTGGCAGTGGCAGTGCAGTATACGACTTGACTGTGGTGAAGTTAAATACTATGTCTGTACATTGATCGGCCGTTGATAAAATAGAAATCTTTTTGGGGCAGTTTTCCCGCGCTCCAACCAAACGACTATTTCATTATCGTCTTGGAATTATTTACTGTGTACATGGTATATGTTTAAATGCCTTTTTATGTATTGAATAAATGTGAAACGGAATTTTTCAGCCTGAAACGGAATTCAGGATTTTTGAAAACGGAATTTGCACTTTTCTGAAACTGAAAATCATTGGCCCTAGAATGATGTTTGCTATCCGGAACTAGGAAAACGACTGTACCTTAGTTTGGTCTGTTTTCTACTCATTAGATGTCATATTATTAGGCCAAACAAAATAAATGGTGTGTTTACGATAACAGCCTGAAAAAAATCCAGGTAGGTAGGTAGGGAAATAATTTTATTTTGTAATTTTTTTTTTCATTTCAGTTCTGCATGCCCATGCGTGTTCTTTCGCAAAAAAAATTGTATAAAACCACTATTCAAGCATTGATCAATCCAAATTAATTTGTTTCGTCGGCCAGGGTTCTCCCCAGGATTTTTTCAAACATGTGGGGGAAGATTTGCTGTGATTCAACAACCCGAAAATGTTTGAACTTTAGAAGCTCTCTGGTGCATTTTAGAGCAAATCTGGGGGTCTTTATCTTAAGATTTGTCCTTGAAATTCAGAGGAGATCTTGTAGGTTATTAATATTTTTGTAATTAAAGAAAAAAAATCAAAATTGTTAACTTAAAAAATTAACATCTCACAACCTGTGTTTCATTGCCTCCTAACTAGAAAAGTATGCATTACATTTACATGCAAGTTTCAAATTAAGAAATTAAGGTGGAGAAAAAAACAACTTTTGCTTCCGATTACATGTCTTTCAAAATAGCGTCAGTAGGTCGAAAAATTATTTCGCCAATTTTTTGGGGTTCTGATTAATGGAGCATCATTCGTACTAATCATAGAGCAAGGAATCATGTTTATTTTGTGCCTGGATTATTTTCATTTGCGCCACGAAAATTATCAAGACTGGCTATCAGAAGTGATTAAAACTTGCCTCACCTAATTAAAAATATATATTTGAGGTCGGTGATTCCACTTTATACTTAACATACATCACGGCCGCTGGCACCACCAACATTCCGCCTGGCTGGCCGAACATCGCGCCGTGCTCACGGCCCGAAAATCTTGCACTACTGCAGAAACACGCTACGATGTTTCGCCACAAGTTCGAGCTTTGCAATCTCGTCATTTTAATGGAAAACATATACACAGAAAGTAAAGATCACGTTCTGTGAATTAATTCGCAGAAATTCTCTTTCTCCAGCGATGTTTGTTTGGTAATATTTTTTACGATCCAACTTCGGCCCACTACATCATCATGCTGTATGATACGAAGTATGGAACGGAGAGAGGCAGTAGTCACTGGTTCCGGTCCTTCATCATAGCATTGATTCCGAGCTGGCGAAGGGAACCAGTGCACCATGCTGTATGTTAGCTGGGTGCTGCTGATGGTCGATGTGTGCATTTTGATCACACATGCATCGGAAAAACAGGATTTTGGTCAAGATTTTGAAATAATGGCGTATGTAACGATCAAATTGTGCATTTTAATGACGTGTATGATAATTATATTGTGCGTATCAGGGGCTAAAAAATGTGATCGGCATTTTTTTGTCGGCGTATCGGGCGTATACGCAGTACGCACGTTTGTATGTGGGGAGAACCATGCCGTCCGTCAGCCAGCCAGGCGTACCCCGATGCGTTTGTGCAAAAATAATCGTACTTCGTAGTTTGAGAGTTCAAGTTTTGAGATCGTCGCGATTTTCGCACGTTTAACACAGGTATGTTTGTGTCAAATCATGGTCAGATTCAAGTGTGGAAAGTGTTTTTTGTTCGTGGCAAATAATTAAAAGTACTTGAAATGTTTGAAATTTGTCAATTATCAACCTTCAAAATGGCAATAAAAAGTTTGAGGTCGGCAATTTGGCCGAAAAAATTCCAGGTCGGTCGGGTTACCGTAAACACACCATTTTTTTTGTTCGGCCTTAGTGATGTGTCACATTCACTTTTCCAACAGCAGCTCATTAATTAAAATTTACGGAATTGCCCACGAGAGAAGTTAGCATGGTAATAACTCACCTCTTTCTTGTCGTCCGGATTTCACTTGTCAGTTAAACTTCCAATGAATCAATGATGATGATGTTCCCTCTGGTCCATTAGTGCACCTTCTGGTAGTAGTGAACAACAGGTGGATAAGACTGGTCTGGTCTCCTGTATTCATCCGTTGGTAATAATGATGAGGGGACATCAGCATCAGACCAATTTTGCTCAAGTCCTGAAACAAAAAAAGTAATTATATAAGTTATGAATAAAGAATGTCATTGTGGGCAGAAACAAAATGGGAAAGCAGTCTCATACTGAAAGTCATAAAAAGCTTCCACATTGGCTTCAAACTTCAAACGTCATTAAATGTTTTAGAGGCAAAATATGCCAGTTCTTTATTTTAACTACATGTACACACATCAGGTATTCACATTTGGGGGGGGGAATTAATCCACCTTACAGATTCAAATCATTGGATTTAAAAAAGAAACAAACTTTTGGAACAAGAACTTTATATTCTGAAGTAATCAGAACTTTAAATACTTTGAAACGGGTTGCTTAGAGAGGGAGGGTTAACAACATAAATAAATGAAGGAAAAGTTGAGACCTGTTCATACATGTATACAAATATACATTACTTTGTTTTGCAATGTTTCATGCTTTCTCAATCACCATCGATGTGAAAGAAGATATAGGAAAGTGGTCATCATTTTTTTTTATGCCGCCGTGTTAATGAACTGTGTCTGAACTTCTTGAGTACATTTGTACTAGTCTGTAGGCTACCCTTTTTATTTATAAACTCAAATTCTAAAAAGCAAAGGATTTATCAAAGACAAAGACAAAGATCATTGTTTTACTTTTATTAAGGTTTACATGTGGTTTCAATAAAACGGCGACGTCCATGGTAACACTGTTTCTGTGGAAAGTGCGAGTTGAGTTTGTTTTTAAACTATGTTCCCATCCAAATGAAATATGAATGCAAGTTTCTGAATTTATTCCAGGGATAGAAAAATAGGAGTCAAGTCAATATTCCTCTTTATGTCAGGACACTTGACGACTTGTTTTGTTTTTAGAGCCATGCTTAATAGCTCTTTTAATTTTGAATGTGTGACGTCAAAATTACCAACACCACTTTTCCTTGTTTAATCAGTTCCAATCCAAATCGATCAAAAAGCGCTTCGCGCAAAACAAAATCATGTGAGAAAACCACTTTTTCAGCCAGAACCACTCCGAATAAAGTATTATTAAATTTTTCGAAAAAAAAGATAATTCATGGGGAATTCCAGCAAATTATAAAGAGAATAAAACATAAATGATTATGAATTTTTTGTCTGCAGCACGACCTGACGATGGCACAAAAACACGCAAATTCTGGACACAAGGAGTATGTAAACAAAATTTCAATACTTTTTCCAATGTTTTTCCCAAAATCAAAGAAACATTAGTCATTACAAGGAACGCTGTGGTGCTTATGTTCTCAATATAATAAAATACTTTAAATAAAATAGTAAGTAGTCAAGTTCTTAAAAAACAAAATGTCAAGACGGCCAGCGCCCTCTATCGACTAGTCGACGATGCGGATATGCCTCTCTTTATTTTGATATTAAATTAATCGTTTTTAAACCTTTCCGTGACGGCAAATTCGCTCAAATGTACTCACCTACACTCTATAATCTTTTCTCAAACCTCCAGGTTATCAGTTGTTTCTTTACTGTTAACAAACGGTAGATTTTCCAATTATAAAATGCATCTCGCAAAAATTATTCGTAAAAAGCCGCCATTTTGTCTCAATTGAGCTTCGCGCGCAATGCATCACGGATAAAATGTGAGGGAAGCGCGACACGTGGCAATAAATCAAACTTCGGTTACACAAGCAAATCGGCTTTTTGCTTCGGCAAAATCCATCATTTCAGGTCCCTTAATTTTCATATTCAAATATTTGTATTTTCTGTTATAGGGACATCAAACCATACAAGACAAGCCAAAGTTTGAGTGCTTTTTTGTTTGTTTAAGCTTGGAATGTGACAGACATGACAGAATGAATCCTAAGTTGGAGATGATACTAGGTATGAAAACGATATCAGAATCCTACGGACCAACAGAGGGCGCTGTCATAACTTGTTCCTAGTACCCTGACGTTTTTCAGGTGGACAATGCTGGCACTAAAAAAAAGACCATACTGTACAAATTTGCATGCTAATTCCAGCTAAGCCGTGAATGGGGATAGCGTGTCGGTTTTTTCTCTTCAGAATTTGAAGATGTAAGTACAAAATAAATCTTTCAGATCTTGCAGTTTAAAGAATATTATGTGTTTAATAGATGTAGTGAAAATCCATGACAGAATCTTGTGTTTTTTGGAGGGCAATCATGCGCCGTTCTTCATCGTCAAACTTTCAAAGCTACCGGCCAGGGCCCGGGCGCGGCCTCGGCATTGTTGCATCGTGTGCAAACATCATGGTGCCGCCGACCACGTGCGTTCTTGCGTAAGTTTTGTACATTTTTGTGGACGTGGCTGCGGCGTGCAGTTGTGCTGTGCCGTGGATTGCGCGCACTGGCCACCGAATTCCTCAAAATCTATTAAATGTTAATCTTCAAAATGCATCATTTTCTATCTAAAACCTTTAACATGTTTAAAGGTCCTGCTGTGTTGTAATGTTAGTTTAAAAAGATTTCAGATTCTATGTGAAGACACTAAAATGTAAATTCACTGAACATGCTGAAACTGTATCACTAATGACTCAACACACACAATATGCACACACAAGGTACAGTGTAAGTATTACAATGTGAATGAAAGTCAGTTGAAATGGTATCTGCAGTTGGCTTGTAGTGATGATAGATTTCTTTCCCCAGCTTATCGATAGATGCTGATATTGAAAGCTACTTTTGTAAGCCAAACCAATCTGAACAAGCCTCTCCATGCATTTATTGCGATTTGTCTTGTAACTTCTTTCAGAAAATATTTTGAGTGAAACACAAAGTTATGTGGGAAGCTTACTGCCATGATGAAGGCATGTACATTCCATGTACACACAAAAAGAGTTGATCCAAGGTCATCAAATGAGTAATCCCCCCCCCCAAAAAAATTGAAAACTATCACAATGTTTCTTTTTTTTTCAATAGGTCCATCAGGCATCCGAACCTTGGACTACATTTGCTTTTGCTTAGCATGGTGTTTATGAGGTAAGATAACACATTTTTAAGCAAGAATGCTCAGAGTTTCTGGCTTGTAATGATGATAGATTTCTTTCCCCAGCTTATCGATAGATGCTGATATTGAAAGTTACTTTTGTAAGCCAAACCAAATCTGAACAAGCCATAAACTTAGTATTCAGTCTTTGACAAACTACATGTACACCACCAAAGGTTCATTGTATTTAAGCACTTTTTTGTTGTAAACATTGATTTGTTTTTAGAACCTCTCTGACAAGTATTCTCTCGCATAGTTCTTGGACAGCCTTCAGCAAATAGTGCCTATTAATTTGCTAAATCAAAATATTCAGTAGCATTTTTGACTTCATTTCATTACAGTTGAAGGACCATAATGTGAGGAGGCTGGCTTCAACGCATGCTACAATGAGTGAGTACAAAGAAGACATTTTTGGTCTTCATCATTAAGATTTGTCAATTTGTAGATGTCATGCATGGTAATGATGATTTCATTCATGGCTGTTCCATAATGTGCTTTGTGCATGGTGATGGGCATTTGTTCACTTTGGAGAGCTGAACCATGCTTAGAAAAGAAATTAATGTTATCATTTGGTCTTTTGTAACATTATACTCATGAGATATTTTCTTCCTTTTTGTTTTACAGAATTGTCGAAAGTCAACATGTAGAGATCAGAGTCCAGGTAAGTAAATAAGAAGATGCTAACAAAGTGATGTAATGCTTTTGCAGTAAAGTTTTGAAAAATTAACAACTGGCCATGATGATAATTTCTTCCCAAACCGCAGTTTCCACCATAGAGGCTTTCTGGTCTCAATGATGGAGCAATCTTCCTTGGATGTCTGAGCCAAAATCACAATTCTTCCATAAACCCTGGTTAATATTGAGGATTCCGGAAGGATAAAGGTTAATGTATACTCGAGAGTTTCATCTTGGATCAAAGAAAAATTTGTGAATTTTTTTTTTTTTTCATTTGTTTTTCTGTAGGTCTGAAGATGTGAACATTCAACTGGTATGGCACATAAAGCTAGACAAGGTTTGTTTCCAACAATTGTTTTCCTTGTCTGTAGCAATTTTTCAACAATCTTCCTCACTTGTTGATGGAAAACCCCAAATGCATGGTTAAAATGATAATGTGTCATTCGTTCACATTTAATATTAAATGTAAAAAATCTGGATCTCTGCTCTTCTGCATTCTACTTTGGTTTTGTTAGTTCATTTGTCAAAGGCTTGTAATGATGATAGATTTCTTTCCCCAGCTTATCGATAGATGCTGATATTGAAAGCTACTTTTGTAAGCCAAACTAAATCTGAACAAGCCTGTCCTTGCATTTATTGTGATTTGCTTGTATTTTTTCACAAAATGTTGTGCAGGAAACATAGTTTTGTTAGAAGTGTACTGCCATGATGAGGGCATGTACATTTCATGTACATGGAAGAGTTGACCCACATTCATAAAACAAGTAATGCCCCCCTCCTCCCACACCAAAAAAAGTATATAAATTAGAAAACGCCCATGTATTTTTTTTCTTCCAACAGCTCCATCAGGCATCCGAACCTTGAACTACATTTGCTTTTGCTTAGCATGGTGTTTATGAGGTAAGATTACACATTTTTAAGCAAGAATGCTGAGTGTTTCTGGCTTGTAATGATGATAGATTTTTTTCCCCAGCTTATCGATAGATGCTGATATTGAAAGCTACTTTTGTAAGCCAAACCAAATCTGAACAAGCCATAAACTTAGTATTCAGTCTTTGATAAACCACACCACTGAGATTCATTGTATTTGAGTACCATTTTTTTTTAAACATTGATTTGTTTTTATCTTGCAGTAAGAAATTTTAATCTTTTTTCCGACACAATTTTAAAAGGACTACCTTCTCAGTATTCTCTCAGATAGTTCTTGGACAGCTGTGAGCAAATAGTGCGTATTAATTTGCAAAATTAGAATATTAAGTAGCATTTTTTACTTCATTTCATTGCAGTCCAAGGACCATATCATGAGGGAGCTGGCATCACTGCATGCTACAATGAGTGAGTACAAAGAAGACATTTTTGGTCTTCATCAATAAGATTTGTCACAGTTTACTTTGAAAGTTAGATTTGTAAATGTAATGCATGGTTATGATGATTTCATTCATGGCTGTTCCATAATGTGCTTTGTGCATGGTGATGGGCATTTGTTCACTTTGGAGAGCTGAACCATGCTAAGAAAAGAAATATTAATGTTAAAAATTGGTCTTTCGTAACATTATACTCATGAGATATTTTCTTCCTTTTTGTTTTACAGAATTGTCAGAGATCAGAGTCCATGTAAGTAAATAAGCAAATGCTAACAAAGTCATGTAATGTAATTTGATGTAAAGTTTTGAAAAATAAACAACTGGCCATGATGATATTTTCTTCCCAAACCGCAGTTTCCACCATAGAGGCTTTTTGGTCTCAATGACGGAGCAATCTTCCTTGGATGTCTGAGCCAAAATCACAATTCTTCTATAAACCCTGGTTAATATTGAGGATTCTGTAAGGATTAAGGTTAATGTATACTCAAGAGTTTCATCTTGGATCAAAGAAAAATTCGTGAAATTTTTTTTTTCATTTGTTTTTCTGTAGGTCTGAAGATGTGAACATTCAACTGGTATGGCACATAAAGCTAGACAAGGTTTGTTTCCAACAATTATTTACCTTGTCTGTAGTAATTTTTCAACAATTTTCCTCACTTGTTGATGGAAAACCCCAAATGCATGGGTATAATGATAATGTGTCATCAGTTCACTTTTTTAAGTTTGGACATTTAATATTAAATGTAAAAAATTTGGTTTTGTTAGTTCATTTGTCAACGGCTTGTAATGATGATAGATTTCTTTCCCCAGCTTATCGATAGATGCTGATATTGAAAGCTACTTTTGTAAGCCAAACCTAATCTGAACAAGCCTGTCCATGCAACTTTTTACACCCCACTTTAATTGCAGTAAATATATTTTCTTGACAGCTTTTAGCAGTAACATATTTCCTTTCTTCCTACCACAGATGTGTACTGCAAAAACATAACCCACAGAAGTTGAATTGTTTCACCTGCTGTCATGAGGTTGGTGGACTTTAAATAATTTCTTTAACTTTGTAAAGTTGAAACAATTGTTAACCCTACCCTTCTGAAATTCGTCAAGAGCAACCAGTGCATTTGCAGAAGATTTTCCAGGATTGACGAAGGTAGAGAAAAGACAATTTTACTAAACAATTGGCTTCATGTCTGTTTAAAGTAAGGAATGTGCCTTTGATTTCTGGATTGTCATGGATTTTTGAGACACGGCTGAACGGGGTCCTATAAGAAGAGACATCTTACAAAAGGAAAAGAGGAGGAAAAAACAAGATCAGAAGTTGGCTTGTGATGATGATAGATTTCTTTCCCCAGCTTATCGATAGATGCTGATATTGAAAGCTACTTTTGTAAGCCAAACTAAATCTGAACAAGCCTTTTCCTGCAACTTGTTACACCCAAAGTTGATTATATGTGTGTCCACCTGCTGGAAGTATCACGTTTGCTCTCTTCCCACTACAGACCCTGCTGCCATCCTAACCTCTAGAAGTTCAGACTGTTCAGCTTGCTGTCACTAGGTTCGTCAACGGTTAACAATTTCTTGTACTTTTAAGATTGAAACAATTGTCAAGCCTAACCCTTACAAATAATGGAAAACCCACTGAAAGGTTTTAAAGGATTTTGCAGGATTGAGGGAGGTTAGCATCTACTATCACTTTACATTATTACCTTGCATGTTGCTTGAATTGCCTTCTGTTTTCTGCACAGGGGAGGCTTGTTGGGGTCAGGAATGAAAGTGTCCCTCGAGGAAGATACTCCTTGAAAAGCAAAACATAAAGAGGAAAAGAAGATCAGAAGTTGGCTTGTAATGATGATAGATTTCTTTCCCCAGCTTATCGATAGATGCTGATATTGAAAGCTACTTTTGTAAGCCAAACTAAATCTGAACAAGCCATGAACTTGTTAAAGTTTAAAAGATCCAGTATGACATACAAGAAAGTCTGGAAATTGTTGTAGGGTGAAAAATATAAAGAACTTTTCTTTTCTGTCTTTCCTTGCAGCTGAAGCGTTGCCCACAGACAAAAATGGTAAGCTTTTATCTCTCTCGAGTTTGTCAGTTCTACTCTTCGTGCTTCCTTCTGTAATGTTTACATTTGAACTACTTAGTCGTCAGACCTACAGCAATTGTCAAATTGTGTTGGCTATGATGAAACATTTTCCAAACATCTGCAGTTTCCACCATAGAGGCCTCCTGGTCTCAATGATGGTACACACTTCCTTGGATGTCTGAGCCAATAAATAAATTGAATATTTTCATATTTTTTTTTTTATATATAAAAGAATATAATTTCTTTAATAACACAGGCATGTGTTATCTTTTCCTCGGATCAGCTGATTTCCTCTTTTTTGACCTCTCATGTGTGTCATTGAAAATAGAAAAACACTACAAAGTTTTGGAAAGATTTGAATTTCCTCCTTTTTTTGGTGACTTTCCAGTTGCATGCCTGATAACAGAATTGATTGTCTGAATTTGATAGAAAGAAAGCACTGGTTTATGATGTTTAAGGCGATGAAAACTTAAAGACATTGCCATGCACACAGAGTTGAGCAGAAACACGAAATGCAGACATTATTCCTCATGTACACGATTTTTTAAAATGTACTTCAAATATACAAGTTCATTTTGTTTGTATTGATTGTTTTATTCCAATTTCCGTTCATTGATTTTGTTTTTAGATTTCTTGAAGATGGGTCAGACGAACCGTCTACTACAGGTGATCGTGAGTAGACTCCAATGTTGTCTTGAGTTTTACATGCAAAGTGCAAAACAGAGTTGGCCATGATGATATTTTCTTCCCAAACCGCAGTTTCCACCATAGAGGCTTTCTGGTCTCAATGATGGAGCAATCTTTCTTGGATGTCTGAGCCGACAAAACTGTTTGTTTTTTAATTTAAATGGACATCTTGATCGTTTTGCAAGGATTGACTTTTTTTGTTTGTTTTGTGTTTCGTGGTTTATTTAAGTTGTCAGCATTGTTCTTGTGAGAAAAATCAACCAGATGGGTCTGACCAATTAAAAGTTGTCATTGCTGTATTGTTTAACAGTGCTGCATCCATGTGAATTAAAAACTGATTGCATCTTTTTGTTCTATTCTTTTCCAGATTGTGCTACGTATGACTCTCTGGTTACGGTTCGGTCGAGAACGACTTCCTCTGCTTCTCGTATTAACGGTCCATAATCTTTAGCATGACTTCAAGTTAAATACAATTCATTATCCAACAAGAATGTCTGGACTATGGAAAAAAAGAACATGACAAATTATAGAGAAATATAACACCTTAAAGATTGACTAAATATTGATTTAAATTTCTTGAAGCTGATATATCAAGCCTAGGGACAAAATTGAGAAAAAGTTTCTTTGTTAAGTGCAAGATGTTCTAATCTTTGTGGTAATAAATATGAGTACAAGAAGCCCTCTTTTGAAAAGAATCTAGTATGAGAAATGACACGTCCCAGATTTTTGTCTGTTTCCCGACTTTCAAAATATATTTCAATTCGCCCATTATGACCTTGTTACATGATGGCAAAGAAAGAAAAACTATTGAAGCATAAGAATTATAATTTG
>CM057135.1:32100680-32225680 GCA_029964075.1 Patiria pectinifera
TTGAAGCATCAATCTCAAAGAGTATGCAATGAGTGATCGGCAATTTTACATTGCTTCAGTTTGTTTTTTATATTTTAAGCTTTGCAACATCTTGGAGCTTTACTTCATTTTTTGCGATTAAAGTACCACATACTTTCCACAAAGTCAACTTTCATCATAGAATTTTGATTAACATCCGCACTCGGATCTGAAGGTGTGTGTGACATAACCTGGGACAGAATTGGACTGAAAAGTTTCAGCGGTACTATCCTTGTTTCAGTTTTGGACTGTTTGTCATAACCAGCTCATTTGTCTACGTCTGCCATGCCCCACTCCTAGCAGGACTTCCACTACACAGCATATCCAGCAGGCCTCTGCATGGAACATAGGGACACTCGCGCACCTTCTACTGCAAGTACTTGTATACCTTAACGCAGTGGTTACCGGAGTCGGCTACCGCTACGTAGCCGTCGCTGGTCACAGCGATGTCCTGGGGGCCGTAGAGCGGATCACCCGTGGTGTTGACGTAGGACAGGAAGGAGCCGGCGTGATCAAAGACCTTTATGGTTGAGACGGAATAGATGGAGAGATGGAGAAGAAATGCAAAAAAGTGTGAAGATTTGACATGGTTACATCTTTAAAGAGAGTTGGTTCAAAGAAGAACCATGCATTTTACCTAAGTTGGCTTTTTCTCAACAGTAACATATTTTATTCACAATTCTATAAACATCCACTCCCCTCCCTCCCCTGCCCCCCCCCAAAGACGGCATTTCAAATTCTTACACCACCATTTTCTTACTACCTCAAAAATATGAGGTATGCAAGTGTACCTGTCTAACACCAGAGTCAATCAATCACATGTCAATCACAAGTCAACCACATGTCAGTCACATGGCAATCACATGTCAGTCACAAGTCAATCACAAGTCAAGCACAAGTCAATCACAAGTCAATCACATGTCAGTCACATGTCAGTCACATGTCAGTCACAAGTCATTCAGTCAATCACAACTCAATCACAAGTCAATCACATGTCAGTCACATTTCAGTCACAAGTCAAGCACAAGTCATTCAGTCAATCACAACTCAATCACAAGTCAATCACATGTCAATCACAAGTCAGTCACATGTCAGTCACAAGTCAAGCACAAGTCATTTAGTCAATCACAAGTCAATCACAAGTCTCTTGGAAGTGACCACATGCCAGTCACAAATCAAATCACCAGTCAGGTCACAAGTACAAGGGGACTCATTTCAGACTGGACGAATTATGATGCGATTGGGACTGACTTGTGATGACTTGCAATGACTTGCGATGACCTACAACTCCCTCTGAGACAGATATTACCTGAATCCTGCTGTTACCCCAGTCGGCCACGATGATGTTGCCAATCAGATCCACAGCTACGCCTGTGGGAGCGTTGAACTGACCGTTACCCTCACCCCTGGATCCAAACATGCTCACCAGCTGACCGTCCTGCTCAAAGATCTGAGGAATCCGAAAGTGAAATGTGGAAGGATGCAATCAGTCAAGATGCTGCTAAGTGCTAAGGTGGACGGTGTGGGAAAAAATGAGTTTGGTCTCATCACCAACATAAGGTTTTTTGGGGGGGATCAAAATGTTAGGCCATTTGATAAGTTGATACCGTATTAATATGGGCTCCATGCATGAATAAAAGGCCTTTTTTTACCACTTTTGAGAGCCTCCCGAACGGGGCATACTGCGTACGCATACTGGCTCGTGCGCGTCTAGCATGAAATACGCACAACTAATTCCATTCTGAACGTGCATCTTGGCATGAGTGTCAGCAATGCAGTCAAATGTCTCTCCCAAGTGGTCACCCCATCTCTCCCTTTCTTACAGTTGAGGGGGTACTTGTGAACGGAGCCCATATTTTGGTGTAGGCTTGGGTCTCTTTTTAGCAAGTCGGACAAACAATGAAATCATGGAACTTTGCACCTGAAACACACCATATCCCTTTAAAGAAAATCACAAATGGTTAATTCTGAGACTATTTTTGAATGAGTTGGTCCAGACTGAAATGGACTCACCTTGATGCAGTGGTTATGGAAGTCAGAGACAACAATCTGGTTGTTGTTGTTCACAGCGACGAAGTGAGGACCACAGAGTTGTTGATCCTCAGCGCCCCGAGAGCCAAACTTGTTGAGGAGTTTCCCCGTTGATGTGAAGATCAGGATGGTGCTGGACTTGTTGTCAACGACGATGATGTTGTTGTTGCCATCCACACAGACACCCTTTGGACCAATCAGCTTTCCCGTTCCGATCTTGTTGATGAACTTCCCATCCACTCCGAAGATGTTGACCCACTTGTTGTCGTAGTCTGCGACGATGTAGTTACCAGCGGCTGTGACGGCAACTCCTGTCGGTCGTTGCATCTGACCGTTGCTACGCCCACGGATGCCAAACTTGTGCTTGCAGTCCCCGCTGTTAGTGAAGACTTGCACGCATTGGTTGTTGCTATCGGCAACCACAATCCTCCCACCATTAGCCGCTGTGCTAGCCACGCCCTGCGGATTCGTAAACTCCCCCTTGTTGCGCCCTCTCTGACCGATAATCAACACAAGATCATCCTCAATGGGGTTGGATTTGCGGTAGACTCTCAGCGAGCCAGCGGCACTCTGCGGTCTCCTCATTGCACGTTGTTTCACATTACTCCTTGGGATCTTACTTGTTGGGGATTTAGGACTTGAGGAGCTACTCTCCCGCATCACACGTAACTTGAAGGGACTTCCCTTGATGTGTCGTCCAAAGAGTTTAATACTCAATTGATGGGATCCCTCCCTTGGGATCATGTACAGAACATCGTAAGTACCATTCTTGTTATCAATCACTTTTGCATGGACCTCTCCATCCCCTGAATGCAGCTGAGCTGTCACCTCCGCATCTCCTGTCGTAACTAGCACCCCTTTGTAGTTCTTAGTAGTGACTGTAGCCACCATCTGTTCCCCGCAGAAGGCCCGCTTTAGCCCCTCACCAACCGCCACTGTCTCATGAGCTACGGCGCTGTTGCTGCGTAACACTCCCAGGTTTGCTAACGTCTTTTCCATCTCTCCAATGCCCCCGATGAAGCTGATGAAATCATTCTCCTGGGGATGGAGCTGAGTGCACTGTTCCGTCAGCTCTCTAAGACGCTGACCCATCTGCTTACGGACCAGCAAGATCTGCATCTCATTCCCACTCCTCAACGCTTGCTCGGTGAAGTCACAATTATGCTCGATGCTCAGCAACTCTTGCTCTAACACCTCCTGTTGCTTCTGAAGAACTTCTTGCTTGGATTCGTGAGTGGATTTCAGTTCTTTAATCAATGTCTCCTTTCTGTTTTGGATGCCTCGTTCCAGAGTGTCGAAGGAAGTCAGGATCTCCGTCTCTGCTTTGGTCTTCTTGTCTTCCAGACTGCCGTTGATGATTGTCACTCGCTCTATTGCATCCTGCAGACGTGGAATCTAGAGACAATTTGTGTAAGTATCGAGAATGAAAACAATTGGAGTTTGCCTACATTTGAAATACAATTATCAATTTCACTTTAATTATGCAAAGCAAACTCAGTTTCATCAATTAATTTCAATTTTCAAAGCCAGGATGTATCACTTGCCCGACTATTATCCAATGAATAAAAAAAAAAACATGAGACAAATGGGACAAAAAGATTATTTATACTTGAAGAATTGAAGGGCAAAACCCAATTTATCCTTGACCAAAAATGTCATCTTTCATAACTCTTTTTCTGGCTTCTATAAAATTTAATTTGTTATTAATTTCTTGGCTTAAATCTGCAAGCAGATAAACCTTTTTCACACATGACTATATTCTATATTACCTGATCCTTTGCTTTATCCAGTATACTCCTCAGCACTTCTTTATGTTCATCAATGATGTCACTCAGAAGCACCGTAGGGTGATCCACATGCTCTGACATCGTGCATTCCCCGCACACAGCCGTCTCGCAATCATCGCAGTAATAATCCAAGGGCTCCCCCTCATGACTAGAACAGCAAGGCACCACTCGGTAGGGTTGGTCCCCTCCGCTTGCCCCCTCGTCTCCGCTACTACTATCCGGACCTTCTAATACCTCCATCAGGTTCGTGATGAAGAAGTTGTTTTGTAAGCCGGTCACGCCCTCGATGGGAAGAATAGATTGTTGTCGGCAGAGCGGACAGGAGAGTGTTAGTGACTCAGCCGGCACGTAGTTCTGCAGGCACTTCTGGCAGAATGTGTGTAGGCAGGGTAGGACTTTAGGGGTGTGGTATCGCTCTAGGCAGATGCCACAGACAAGGAACTGTTTGTCAATTTGCTTGACGACGGGGCTCTGTGTCGCAGCCATGGCGACAGGGTCAGTGTCACTGCTGTATCACTCTGGTGACATGATGTCAAAGACCTGTAATGTTTAATAGGAAGGGAAAAACAAACACTCATGTTTCCAAATCAAGTGATCAAACAAGTCAATGTGCAGAAAAGTAGTCAATATTCATTGTTCTGTTATAATCTCATTACATCCGATTCAAGAAAGCATGTATTTACGCGAGGATGCACAATACATTTTTTTCACAACTCAAAATGTTTTAACGTTTATTCTATGCCCAAAAGAAATAGGTGATTTGTATAAGAAAGATACACACTACTTTCCAAAACCCCTTCATCCCACACATAAGAATATATTTATAGGAAAATATTTATGAGAGTATTTGTCATTATTTTAAAATAATGCCTAGATAATAGTCTTGTGTATATTGCTTTTATTTTTGAAAACAAACTTTCACTTATATATCAACAAATTTCTTTCAAAGTTTATTTATTCTTTTCATTTATTAAAATACGTAATGCTCTCCTTAACACATGATCTGCATCAGTTATTCAACCAAATTTATTGCAATCACGTTTTGACACAAGCAGGATCGTTACCCAAGGCAAAACTTTGATCACTTGATTACAATTCTGTTGGCTGAATGGATTAGTAAAAAGTATATTCTCTAGGGACAGAATTGAAAGGATTAAATTCTACTGAGACACTGCTTCTGTGGAGAGCCAAAACGTGACACTGCTACGTCTGAGTTACATTCCCACATTCACCATTGAGTTTCTTTTAGGCCGAGGGGCTGTTTGTAATGGGACAATATTCAATTCTACCCGCATGCACCTGGGGCAGACAGCAGACGGGCGATGAATAAATTGGTTTCACACTGGGGAATAATCCTAGCAGCTAATTACCCTAATAAGTGACTAGTCAATGTGACTGCATTCAGATTGGGTTTCTTATGTAGGCGTGACAATGGCGACTCTGGGGGGTAAAATGCAACGGCAAAGCAGGATGAAACGCTGTGACATAAAACAACATGGAGTATTGATGTTTTATAAGAGAACCATCATCTTCACTGAAAAAAAGTTATCAACTATGAAGAAAATGGAATTCCAAATCCAATTACACAATTTAGAATTGATCACCTATGTGCCAAGTTAGACTTAAACACACACTCAAATCCAATTATTAATATCCAAATTAACATTTTTATTTCCATATAGGACACAAATTGTGAAAGAAACAATTTCCAAAATGAATACAATCCAAATAGATGAATTGAATTCAATAGGACCCATCTCTCCACATTTCTTTCCACTTTTTCTTCCTTTTCCTGTTTCCATCATGTCTTCCTTTCCTCTCCAAAAACAGATGCTCGCATCCTACCGTCTCCTCTACCTTGTCATTTTTTGTTTCCTCTCAACCCCCCCCCCATACCATCACCTTGTTAGTATTACAAGCACACAAACCCTTCTCCTTGAGTTCTGTCCTCCCGTGTTACTGACGTCAGAGCCATCACCTATACATCGTCAAGACGAGCTATGATTAGCCTTGGAGAGACACTTAATCACATTGGTCATCCCGTCGGGGAAGTATTCAGGAAAGATGTACAAATAGCATGATACATGTATGGCATGTTGCAGCTGCTTGAAGATTGGCCAAAACATGTACTTGTACTCAAATGGTTTGCGGCGAATAACTAATCGGGAGGGTGGGGGGGGGGGGGGGGGGAAGAGAGAGTTGGGTGAATTTTGTTCACATTATTCTCCATGGTCAGACACAAATACGCACCCCAACAACTGCATAATCTAAGCATGATATTAATATATCGTTCAAGTTTGAGGTCTGGTTGTCAATTTTGAATCCTAAATTAACGAAAGCAAGGTCAATAACCAAATAGTTGTACACAATTTTATTCCCCATAATACACGCTAAGCAGGCAGAGTTTAACATAAATTCTCACCTTTGAATTCTTCACATTTTTTTTCATAAGTAAAGCACCTTCACTCATCTGGACATGCAGATATTATTGTTATTTCCTAAAATGCAGTCTGAAATGTTTTGTTTTGAATCTGAGGTACCCAAAGAAATGTTTCTATGATAACTGATGAGGCCACCCTTGTTGATTAATTAAGTTGTCAAGGCATACATTTATGTCAGTTTATGAAATGGATAGTGCTCTTTCTGAGCTGATTCTCATTACAGAGCAATTTGGTAACTTCTGTTCATTTCCTGATTGTAGCAGAAAATCAATATCTGTGATGACTCATTTGGAAAGATGAAACCTGTCTTGCATCCCAGTTTATGATAAACCAATCCAATGAGCAGAAACGACTATGATTTAATCATTCCCCCTTCACAAAGTGCTCTTCAATCGTTCCTGAGGTCTCATACCTCAATGTGTGTTTATAACCTTTGCAATGAACCATGTTTTAATGAAATTGAACTTTGTCAGACATTTGGGAATGTAAAAACTGCTTTTAATATACGATGAATGATTGGCATTTGTCGTGGAGGAGTGTTCTCAGGAGAAAGCTCCAGCGTGATATCGTATTGCAAAGATAATCAGATATGGAGAGAGAGAACTTATGAGTGATGTCGGATATTTTGTCGTGTCACCACACATCTGTTTATCCTTGATTCATTATCTATTCAACTCTAGAGTTCTGATGTCTTCATTCGAGGTAACTTTGCATCAGCATTACCAAAAAAAAATTCTGATGCCAAAATAAGAAACAGGTTTTTCCTACTTAAAATACATTTTAATACATTACAGAAACAAACGGTACTCTTCATGCTTCAAAACATAAAAAAATATAATTTACTAATTACAAATTTAACAATTTGAAGCTCATACATGTTTAGAAACACTATTTAGAGCAGAAAAAATGGGTAAATTGCTCACTTGAAGAGGAACATTTCAGGGATGATATCTCATCATAACAGGTGTTCTGTGCTTCAATGATCCTCAAATATCCTCAAATATTGCAATTACAAAAAACACATCAAGCAGACTTGTGTGAGTCATACATGTACATGTACGTCTTACCGAAATTGATGAGTTTTCCGTACCGTGAAATAAAAGATCCTGAAAAATACTGCATAGGGGAGTTCCATGATTAACAATGAGTAAATCACACACAAAAATGGCTCCTTTGATGCCAAGCCACGGCATTCAAACAGGTTTGCATCCAATATGCTCTTTAAGAATGAGGAAAAAACGGATGCAGGGGAGGAAGATGAAGGGTTGGTATGACTCATCGACCATCGTCAGACCCGCAAGATATAGTCGCAGAGGCGCGCATGGCCCCGAGGTACTGTATGTGCGTGGTGCGTGGATAACCACTGTGATTATACAGCGTGTAGGTCTAATCAAGCAGGGAGTGTCGTCTAGAGGGATTGGGTGTAGCGATGATGGGCACAGGGGGATGGGGACAATATGGTGAGAATGTGAAAAATGTTGGGTTTATGACTGGTTTGATAGTGTCAGTGGTGTGTTGGAGTTGGCACTGTTGGTTATTGGAATCTTAAACAGTCACAGGAAAGATTTATGTTGAAATTGAATAGTCTGAAAATGAATAGTCTGAAAATGAAAATGACAAGCTAGAATTACAAATTAGAAACGAATAGTCCATAAAAAGAATCGGTAGAAATTCAAATACACACCTTGGCATTACAGGTTTTAATGTAAAGGAAAATAATTATAAGACTTCAAATTTTACCTGATTCATAAAGTTGAGTTGAGGTAATGAATACTTAATGTTAATTGTACTTCATTACTATGTTATACTAAAAATTAGTGACGGACAAAATTACTGAGATTTCTTTCATTGCATCCGAATCATCTTTTGGCTTAATCACCCTGTTTCTTTGCAATGCCAAAGGACCACAATCAATATTGCAAATTGATTAGTTTCTGTGGCATTTAATCAATATAAATGACCCTTTATCAAATAATTTTAACCGCAAACCCTCCACATAAATATTGTACATAAGAAAGACAATTGGGTCTTACGAATAGAAAAATACATCGAAGTCCACCTTGAATATTGTTCAAGCGCAAATAAAAAACCATGACTCATGCTGAATAGAAAGCAGTGCCCTTTCAAAAAATCAACACGCGCGATCTTGAAGATGACAATCTCTTTTGAAAGAAATGTATGAAGGAACTGCGACAATTTTCCCCACAGGTGATTTAAAATTCACATCGCTCTCACAACTCTAAAATCCGTAGAGACATATAAGGAGGATGAAATAATTAAACATTTGTTGCTCATTATAGATTACACTTTAAATTACTCCAGTCTCCAAAAAACTCAATGGATAACATACAACTTGAAACCACCATCTATTTGATTTTATTAGCTTTATTTCTGAGTTTTAAATTCAGGAATATGATATCAAATGAAAGAAAATCTATCCTGACTAGTACTAGTGAGGCCTGTAATACCTAGTCAGTTTTGGATTGTTGCTGGTTTGGTTTTCTTTAGTACACCTCTGCAAATCCAGGAAGTCATTTGTAAATTATCAGGGCGGGCTGGGTATTCAGCAGAGATTTGGAAGCAGTGATGAAAATTTTAATTTATGCGCTACGATTCAAACGTGAAAAGGTATCCAACTTGCTCACTTACAATCGTAACTTTAAAATTTTGACAACTAAATCTAGAAGAAAACTGAAGTCCTGAACGACACCAGGGTTATGATCCTCTTAATCTACAAATACACTGTACATATGTACGAGGAGAGGCAAATAACTCCTTCTACTTCCAGCAATGTTGGAGTAAAAAATAAAAATCTACGCAATCCTTTGAAACCCAAACATGTCACGCTTACCTCTGAATTCTTCCGCTGTTAAACATTAACTAGACTTTGGATACCAATCGAAAAAAATGCACTTAGGCAAAATGACTCATGTAGATATCTACACATCGTACGCAATGCCTACAGATAGAGAGCTTAGCATGGCTGGATTAATTTCTGGCTGGGAAGAATTTGTGGTCCTCAGACAGCCAGCAGGGTTCATTGGATAGACACAGAATGATTCCATTACTTTGATGTGATGCTTCAGGGGAGTCAACGTGACCTACTTCACGGGGCCTCCTGCCCCCATGAAATGATCGCTGTGGGCGACGGCCAAATCCCATGGTGACTGCCCTGATAACTTTGAGATCAATTTTTGTCTGTTCTGACTGCCTAGATCATTTTGCGGAGCCTTGACACACCACAGGAGTGACAGATGAAATAAGTTTGTGAAATTTGTTTTGGTGTCAAAAACAAGGGGAAATTTCATTAGAAATTATTTTATTTTTAAGTGTACAGGCTTGGCACAGAATGGACATGCTCTACAAAAAAAATCTACTCATGTCTCGAGACCCAAGAACCAAAATATGTCAACAGTAAGGCCAGCACTATGGTGTAAACAGATGAAATTATTCCAACAGAGGACATTGACAAATCCCGTCTCTCTTTTGGAGACAATTCCATAACTTTTAACAAAGATGAAAGCCACACAACCTGCAGATTTGGACATGGATGTAAACATTTGTATATTGCCCAATACATCATTCCAATATTGAAAGGTGCTAAAGTTTAATGCTTCTATGTTACATATGTAAACAAAATACAAGGTCCCTTGATACAAAGAATACTTTTTGATGGGCAAAGGTCCTGCTTTACCCTCCTAAGGGAATGTATTTGTTTACAAACTTAACACACAGGTGACATGATGTGTTTGCCCCCCCCAGATAAATAAACAAATATACCTGTCCAGTAGAATGACGGAACAGAATATGGACTTTTGCCAATGGGAGTTATATATAATTTAGGTAGGTATTATTGACACTGTTCTGTTTACCCAATAACATTAATTATGAATTGTCAACAACAATCACCCTGACCAAATTAACTAATTAAAAACAGAACTTTCTCTTATTAGCTTGACCTACTCTGCCTCAAACCCTTATTTTCACCACGTATTAATTGATTTATTTTGAGCTCTATACATATTTAATTGATTCAACGTATGACCTTGCTGATACATTTTGATGATAACATATCAGGCCAAAGTCTGTAATGCTGTGCTCCTGGTGTTTGGAATATTAATTATTCCAATGGTCACTGCTCTCCAAAACTAGTATTGTCTGGCGACTGTTAAATATTATTTCACTTCATTGGAAGTGTAATATTGCTCAATTTGATGAATGAAATTTACAATTGGAATCATGTTAAAAAAAAATATGGAATAATAAGTAAAAACTGATGTGTAAAAACGTCAAAATCCTTTTAGTGGAAAAGTACCCATTTGAAAAAAAAAGAAGCATTACTGTCAAAATCAAAAAGATAGAACACATGTGAAGCCTTGTAACAAAAATCCTAAAAGTATATGTTTTCCTTTTTAAAAACTCCTATGAAACACACATGACAGAGAAGCAGCCCAAACATATGACTCTCAAGGCCGCTAGTGTACAAATTAATCACACTGAAAAAAATATCACCATATTGCAAGTGCCGTATTCAGTTACTATAGGGTCCTCAAAATTCATGCAAATAGATGAACAAGTAACACATTATAGTCATGTTGTTCATGAAAACAGCAAACCTGACCTTTACCGAGTGTCTTTTAATTAAAAATAAACACAAACATAAAAGGCAGTCAAGCAGATTTAACTCCAGTAAAAAATATACTGGTACCAAAGACATACCAGTATATTAGAAAAATATTACCAAGAATAGCAGAGATATTGTGTAATGCACATTGTGTGAATATAATACAAAATATTCTGATAGTATTTAAGGTGAATATTTAAAAAATATCATATGAAACAGACCTTTTGATCATGACTGCATGGATGAACGTCAGCCAGTGGAAGACAGGAGTGTCCAAGTGTGTATGGAGAGCAGGATAGAGCGCAATGTTGGCCAGACAATCAATGCATTGCATTATATGGAGCAATGTGGGAAACCAGTGCGTGTACAGGAGGAGAGGGATGATGTCAATGATGCGGGGTGCATACTAATGAGGGCTGCCCCATTATGCCGTGGGGGTGGACTGTTGTGTGATGAGGGTGAGGGGTTGGTTTTGATGGATGAATATTAATTAGGGTCAGACTAAGGTCAGATCTCTTTATGATGCATGAGTATCGAAACACTGATGTACAAATGTAATAATGCAGGCTTTTAAAACTCCAATAAAACTATGAATATCAGACTGTGTGATTATACACACTGAAATATTTACTGTTGAGATGTTCTTTATTCATGACAATGGAGATATTTATTACACTCATATCCTGTCTGATCTTGAAAGCATATCAATCCACTGTGATCAACTTCTTAGGAAAGGATCACTCCACAATGTTTATATTTGACGTTTGCATGACGTCAATTTTTCATTAGACATGCTGGTGATGAGTTAAAGGTTTAGCATGTTCAGAACTGATCAAATCAGTCTCCCAATTCAGCAGACATTGTAAGGTCCTTTGGCTCAGTGGTATAAATCTCAACATTTGAGAGTTTGGAAAGAAAGTGGGAGTAAGATTTGTTAAACTCCAGGTTTACATGTATGTTTGACTTCATGGAGTGTTTGAGTCCAGACCATTCTGCAGATTCTAATGGCAACTGCTTTTGTAATTAAATCAATTTCGAAGCAAGAAATTTATTTTAAAAAAACCAACTTTTTAATCAAGATATTAATTTTTTTAAAAATCACTTAAACACTTGATAAATTGAAAATTATAATACTTGCACCACCCAACTACCTATCTGAAACTATTTTGTATTAAATATTTACAAACATGTTTAAAGTGTAGGAGTTGAACTTTCACTTCCAAGTTTGTTTCCTGTTCTTGCTGTAATAATCTGGTCAATCATTTCCTGACCGGATTTTTATCCGTTTGAGCCATAACCTTAACCTAGAATTGGTGAGTGGTCATACCCAAATTTACTTCTCCAAAGACTACATGTACCTGAATTGAAAGGACAGAAAAGCAATGCAGTGAATACCACATTACAATGCTGAAATATGTAACTCCCTTTTTTCCCTGGTTGAACTAGGAATGCCGATAGGTATCCCTAGGGGTCCACTTAACACAGAGACAAAGTGTGAAATATGACGGCCAATTTGTTGACAGGAATTCAATCTCGTCTCAGCTGGAGAGTCTCAAACTCTTCAGGCATCTCATTCGGCTGAGAAGCAATAAAACTGGGGTTGTCAAGTGTAACTGTGGTTCAGGGGGTGAAAGCCGTCATGTTCAGGACAAATGACTACTTTAGACAGAACTGTTTTGGTTTGGAGAGAAAGTTCTGCATAAAAGTCCAGAAAAATTGTGCCAAAAAGCTGAGAAATAGGACAACCTTAAAATATATTAATACTGTCAGCTACTGAGCAACTGAACTGTGTGAATGTTTAGAATTTACAATTTTTTTACATATAAAATGCACAAATTTAAAGCGTTGTAGACACTGACAGAAAAATAGTTTAAAAACTTTCATCACATAAGTCTGAAAAGTGATTCAGTGATTATTTTGACTATGTATTTAGTTTGTCCGTTTTATCATCTGATTACCTTTCCTAATTAGAGCGAAGTTTTACCAAGATACCTCAGACCTTGCTTGTACTATGACAGAAAATGGACTTTATGAAGGAATTTTTAATAAAGAACAATTACATGTACTTATTACATGTGTTTAGGGTTAATACTCTTGTGTTAGAATTACCAAAAAAGTTAACATCATAGAACTCCTGCATGAAATGAGGTCGGTAAGCAGAGTTCTGCTGAAATGTCAGGGGTGCAGTACATGAAATATTTCACACCTGCAAAATGTCCACTAAATCTAGTTGGCAAGTTAATGACCACTAGTTTAGAAAACCACAAGAGGGACTGGGAAAAGTGAAAAATACAACAAATTCTTTTCCCCAAAGACTACGTTGGAATGACCACAAAATATTTGTCTCCGGAGCATTAATTCTGCATGCTCAGTAAATACCATTCCAAAATATTGTAACTATTGATAAAGTGAATGTTTTGATTTACGTTTCCCTGCCACAGTGAACAAATATAATGTTGAAGTCTCCTGATCTGGCAAGATAACAAAGTATGAAGTCTGACGTTACAGATTTAAATTCTGTCAATTTTGTCCCCTTCATTAACTAATGTCCACATGCATGTTATTGTTAGTGATGTGTAGGCGAGCATTTGTATGTGGTTGAGTTCGCTATGTCAACACATCACAGAGACGGAGCTATTTTCTGTGTAAATTCCTACTCCTACATATTTGTCTAATGTGTGGTATAATGTGAATATACATACATGTACAATGTATACTAGCCACAAGGCATACATGTAGAGGGGCCCTCGGGGTAGGGTTGATCAGTCTGAAGTTAATTCATCTCGGAATTTTAGTTTGGAATTTAACTGGATGTCTTTCAAAGATTCTTCTCCTACTTTGGCCAAATATATTTCAACTTCAGACATTTCTCAATGAATACATTTGGAGAATTCTTTTTCTTCTGAATCCCCCCCCCCCCTCCAAAAACAAAAATCTTTCAGTGTGACTTTTTCGTTATCATCAATATGTAATCTACAAATGGCGCCTTCACCACCAGAAAGTCAAGACATGATTCTTATAATAAATCTTTTTGGGGTATTTGAAATGAAAAAAAAAATTCTCGCTAAAATGTCTCCCAACGAGAGCCTCATCTCTCTGCAAAATGTAACACTTGATTGATGCATATGCCAACAGTGACCATCAAATGAACCCAGGATGACATATGTGATGAACCTAGCCTGATGTACCAGTCACTGGCGACATTTATACTGTACAAAGTGCTACGCCTGGTTGCAGGCATCAATGACAACAGGTAACCGGGTCAACCAAAGTTGGATAATACAAAGATGTTACGCGCAATTAGAGATTTGGGTAGAAAGGATGGGTTAAGAACTGTTACGTCTCAAAAAGGACGGATGTCTATCGTGTTTCACGCAATTATAGTAGTTTTTCTTAATCTTAAACAGAACCTGATATATGCACTAAGTTAAATATAATTTACATCTGTCATACGCTGTGTATGTTGAACATGTACACATGCATGTGCATGTAATATCAAAAAATGTTTGTCTTAATCAAATGCAAATACGTCTCCACCCAGCCAGCCCGATTGCTTGCAATGCAAACTATGCAGGCATGTTGACCTTCAAATACCAACGAGTGAATGACCAAGAATAAATGCAGTCATGTCCAATGTATTCCTGTATCCATCTTCATTACTCAAATCAGCCAAATGTACTCAATGACAACCCAATGACTGCAGCACTTAAAGACAATGTGCCTGCCATACTGACAGGCAGTTGACAGTCAATCGCCTGGGCAACCCAATCATTTCAGCAACTTTTGCATGTTATTTGCCCACATTACACAATTTATGTCACCACTTTCACACCAATCACATTTCAAGAGACACATATGCAGTGTATGAAGAGAACAGTTTGCGTAAAGTTGGCATTGTGTGACCACAACATGAAATTTGTAAACAAATGTCACATGGTCTATAGTCCGCTCATCATGAATTATGTGTTTCCTTTGAATCGGTAGAAATTTAATGACATTAATAATATATACTGATGCTCAGTTAAGCATCATATCAGTTGTTCCCACACTTGGGTGCATTCCATTAAGTGCGCAGGGTCCTGTTCTGAAAGACACAATCTTGAGTTATAATCCCATCTCGGGTTCTAGACTATCTCACAGTGACCCTACAGCTTTAAATCAGGGAATTTCCCTACTCTTACACGACCCACTTCACAATTTCACACCCAAGTTTCCACTATCTCATTAATAAAACTATAAAATAAAAATAGAACTCACCTCTATAAAGAATGAATCTCTTCTCGCATTCCCAAGACAGTTGATAGATCCTGATCCATCTTGCAAGGGAAAGAATTCAAGTCATTATCACAGCCCTTGGAAATACCTCCAGTGGCCAGGGCGTAATAATGATGTCACTGATGACAGTTTTATGCTTGAGCAGGTCCAAGTCTACACTGATGTGAGATGGAATTGACTTTGTCACCTCACTGGATGCTGGATGTTCACTGTAAGGAGAAGGGACTCTTGCATTCCTGGGGTGTTGGGAGGATTGGGTATGCAGGCTGGGATGTTGTGAGGTCGATGTTGCACTGTTGGGGGGGGGGGGAGGGGTATGGGGAAGGAATGATGAGAGATGGAGGGTGGAAGGGATGGTGGGGAATGAGGGGCCAATGGTTCGGAAAATGGAGGTGACAAGTGGATAGATGATGGAGTGATAGATGAAAAGGAATGGATAAGAAAGGGGAAGGGGGTGATGAGATGGTGGATGAATCATAGTTAATAATAGGTAGATAGAATGTATACATGTGGGATATGAGGGAAGGCAGGAGGGAAGATTCAGAGACGGAGGAAAAGAAAAAAATGGGTGACAAAAATGACCAATTCAATCACACAACCTGAATATGTCACTCATCAACAGTTCTGAACAGACTTTGCTTCCAGATGTGAAAAACATTCAAGAGAAATGAAATCTGTTTCATTGCTCTGGTTTGAACCTGTCAAATTCTGGAACTTTGCCGAGTTCCTCCTTAACTATTGCCTTCGATGACCCATGTTATTGCTTTGGTACCCACTGGAATGTTTCATAAACAGTCTGATTTTTTAGGCAATGAAAAAGAAATAAATTTGCCCATTGAGGAAGGAAATGCAAATCCAACTAATTGGTACATTAATTAATATGTAAGCTCGTCGCCTGCAGGAAATCATGTATCCAAGGTCTCAGCACAAGAACTTGTCAAAAGCACAAGTCAGGTAGAATAAACAATTATTCTCCCATCACAATTGTGATGTAAGCCTTATTGTTAATCTGTATCTGTAATGACAGTACTGTTATGACAGGTAATTCATACATAAAAAGCTAGGTGCTTGACTGAGTGCTCTTCGGCTACATTACACAGTCACGATGGGCCATCTGGAAACACGGATCATGGTAATTGCTGTCAAAAGGTGCGGACCGAATGCATGTTGATGTCTTTATCATTATTACTAATACAGATTGACGTGAATAGTGAAACTAGCTTGTCTCTGGAAGAAGCATGTGACGAGGTTAACAATGCTTAATGGAAGTTCAGGGAGAAGTTTAAACAACTCATTTTCTTTTTTTAATGGAGTGATTTTCTAATCAACCGTCTTGCATTTGCCTGTTCATTCCCTTCTCTAAAAAAGTCTTAATATGCATTCTGCTCATACTGTTTATGTTTTAAAGATCTGTGAACTAATTTACAGTTAAGTTTTACTCAACCGAAAGCTCTCTTCTGATTAGTGGACTTATAGAAATTTATGGGTCTCTTAAGTTTGAAACAAAGATGTGATGATCTTCTATTGGGATGAGAGGGAGTCACTTAAACCTTTTTTTTAAATATAGAGTATGAGAGGATATTTCCCCACCCCACTGCCACCCAAAAACATGTCACTGGTGGTTTACAGGGCTGGAATGTGTTTTATTTCTCCATGAATAAACAAGCAACACAACTACTCCATCATTATCAGCCTCAAATATTTTCTGTTAGCTAGCGCACAGAAAAGAACCAAGGTTATACTTACCAGGTTGAGACCCCTTCTTGACTTCATCAATTGCCTCAAGCATGCAATAAGGAATAGATGCCACTTAGTAGTTGGTAGTCAAAAGTTCAACCACAGCTGATCATTCATATCATATTCCCCAATGATACGGATCTGTCCTAGGCCGTCCAGCATAATCCTAGCCACAAAGTTACAATAAAAACTGATTACACATTCAATTTGCTAAAATTGGGCAGTTCTTGCCATAAATGTTAAGATATGCAGTTTATCAAAACTGCCGATGCAGTCTGTTCCTACTCCTAGCTTGCTCAAAGGTTTTACAACTTTGAATATTTGGTCTACAAATCCTTATTAAAACAAATATTACTCAAGAGTACCAGAATGCATTATACTCACACAATGCACCAATGACGCCAAGCATCGGTCTAGACCAGCCCGCTTGTTGTAATCCATGTACTTGACTCAAAGGCCATTCACAACACTGATATAATACCTGCCCACAATGTGGTCATATTTGCTGGAGTTATTATCCTTATGTCTGATCTGTTCACTCCACACAGACAGCTGGTTGCAAGGAACATGTGTGGTGTTGGGGAGAGCGTGGAGTGTTTGTTTAATAGTGGCCACTCAGATTTAAAGCTATGTTTGCAGAGCTAACTAGGTTTTTGTCCCAGTTTGAAATTTTCAAAAGCTTCGGCAAAATTTATTTTGTCATATTTGTACTTCTGCCAAAGTCATTAAAAAGTTCTCGTTCTAGTAATAAAGTACTTATTAAAAAGTGCCCATTCAGTACACAGTAGATACTGATAAGTGATAATTAAGTAATAATTTATTACAAGAGTTACATGGAATTTTTAGTAGCAAATTAACTTTTGATTTTA
Organism: Patiria pectinifera; assembly: GCA_029964075.1. Classification (NCBI taxonomy): domain Eukaryota; kingdom Metazoa; phylum Echinodermata; class Asteroidea; order Valvatida; family Asterinidae; genus Patiria; species Patiria pectinifera. Next base: position 32,118,463 of record CM057135.1, read on the forward strand.
TCAACTTGAATATCAGAATCCTGTTGAATGCAAGTACAGTACTAATAAACATGAGTTTGACATTTAAGTTATTTGAATTAATTCTCAATGGAGTTTTGTTTCAGTTTATACCTTAAAGAAACTTCAGAACAGCTACAAAAATTGCCAAATATTACTTGATGGCCTACACAACAAGAAATATTGTGGATTAGTCACTATGTCAATACATGGTCTGACCTGTGTATTTTTATGAGCCATTTATGTCTGTGTAGGACCATTTCATATATTCATGTTTCCTGTGTGTACCATTGCAATCAAATACCAGGTTAATCACTTGCACGTTGACATCCTGACCTGAACGGCTTGAACTGCAACTAGGAAACCTAGTCAGATATCTATTTCCTTTTGATAAGATAACTTACACACACGGAGATCCTGAGTAACAGGAAAAATAACAACTCCACAAACAAATAATTTATTGTCCTTGTGTGATAATAGGAACAAATATTAATGTGGGCCAGGTTGACTGTGCTGATAAACCACTTCAATAAAATTGTGACAATTTAGACACCTTTAATGATAGATCTCGCAAACTGTATTGGACACAGTATACCACATCATCTCCCTCAAAAATGCAGTACATTGAAATTCCAGAGATCGATGTTTCTTCCGAAATGGCCAAAACTGTCAACATTTTTGAGAATTTATAGTGAAAGGTCACACATGCTGCTCATATGCTAATTCAGTATGCATCGATCAATTGGCAGGTTTTGGTTTTGAGGAAATTAAAATGTCACAAAATTTTCTGTAATAAACTGAAATGTAAAAACATCAAGACATCAAAAAACAAAAAAAACCGGACAAATAAAAGAACTGCTTTGATATAACAGGGAGTGGAAATCAACTCACCTCATCAGCTGAAGACGTGAAGTGAGTTTCTGTAGTCACTCAAGCAGGCTGCCATCAGGCAGAAAGTGAAAGATTTCTGAAGTTCATGTGACTGTGACTAAGCATGTGGTTCCGCTCTTTGCCAACTCAGCAGCACTCTGTTCAGCTTATAACAAGCTGCTGGATACAATCCTTGAATCAGTCTTTGGTCCTGGGTAACCTTGGAGCTGGATAACCTTGAAAGATACCCTGGTGACTGAACTAGTGCAGGGGCGGTCTGACACCGATGATCAGCTGACGACCAGGAAACTCAACCTCAGCTGCCGGATAGGAGGTGAATAAATAAATAGGAAACTTTTAACAGGATTTAGCTAAAAGTCCGAATTCTGCATCATTACTGAGAACAATTTAGCCTGATTAGTATACCAGTGACCAGCTAGACTAACATTAGCTACACTGCTAACAACACAGGGAAAAATGAGAGAAGAAAAATCAACAGAAATCCATGACTAACCCAAATGCAACACCTCAAGTACCGTCACCCACCACTGATGCTTTGGCTTCTAAAATACAATTTTGCAGCAAAATATTGTTTGAAATCAATACCGAAGCCCCTTTGTATACAACATGCAAAGCAAACGAAACATAGAAAACACCCCTGCCACCCCTTGGTGAACAAATAATAAGCAATGTTTTTTTCCCACAGACTTTACTCCTAAACCAGGAAAAAAAAAACTTCAACAAACGTAATCCCATTACAACAAAACGGTGACCTTTTCATTGGAACAGCCATAACATTTCAGGCTATGAGCAAGCATTAAAATAAACAACACCTTTTCAAGGTGAGAAGGATTTCTTCAAGTGTTTGGGTGTGGAGTGTTCCTTTGACTTTCAACTAAGCAAGTTGTACTTTCCCAGAACTATTGTATTCGAGGTTTTGCATGCTTTCTAATCCTCATATCCAAATAGTGATCCACGCTGACAAACTATTACCTGAACTGCCCGAGGGGGCCTTTATTTTTTTTCAAAATGCCCTCTTTCAGATGTTTTTGAAATCAGACTTTTGGCTGCGGGGGTTTTATTTGTTGGCAAACATGAAATGATTTGTCTGGAAAACATCCGCGCTGAAGTTTGCTAGGTAAATACAATAAATATGGCTTTGGTAATACTTGTACAGAAATCCTTTGTGAACGTTTGACACACATTTTTCTGTGTGTTGGCAAACTTTTTCAGGGCATGTAAGCTTTGATTTTTTTTTTAATCTAAAAGTTCCTCTGTCTACTTCAACTTGAGCAAGGTACAATGTAATAGAATTTACACCTTGCCATAAAAACTTTACGTTTGACCTCAATAATTACCTTTCAATACAAAAATCTGAGAGAAATTGAAAAGTGAGCTACAAAATTTTTAAAAACACAAAAAAAACCCCCAAAGAACAACAAAACACTTACCACTCAGAAGCTTAGATATATTGTTACTGCTGTACCGTGTACAAAAAATAAACGTGATGTAAGATATAGTTAACTTGTTGCAAACTTGAAAGTTTCAAGCGTTACACAAAATTGACAAAATTCAGAACTACCTCACAATGCATCTACAATTTAGCACAGGCAGGGAAATAACTTCTCATAAACTACACCATACATTTAACAACATTTTGCTCAATAGATTTTTATTTCAGTTCCTTTTGTAACAAATCAAGAATGGTCCTAACATACCCTGTGTAGCCATGCTTTGTTCCATTTGTTGGTGAATGTGACTTGAATTACTAATGGAAATCATTAATGCTAAGGCACTTCATTTCTAAGCTTATAATTATGGTGAACAAAACCATGGACCCAAAATTGATATGTGGTAAACTTTCAAGGTCATTTTAAAGATGTACTGTCTGTGCGCTTCAAGTTCAACAAATTCAATTTTTCATTGCAGTTCAACAATTATATTTTCGGAAGAAAAAAAATATAGGCAATACATCTTTAAGCTTGTTAGGATGTCTTGCATCAGAAAATTAAGATTGAAAAGTTTGTTCATCATCACATTTGGCGCTTGAAGTGAAATCCATGTCATACTAACAGTCAAAAATTGAAAGAAAATGAAACCAACGAAGATTAGAAATGGACCCATGGGTCTTTCTATACATTTGGGGTCCACTTTTTTTCCTGTCCCTGTTACATCTGACATCTATGATTGTATAATTCTGATGCACTCCTTAATGCAGTCATCCTCCAAGAGTGATTATGAATAGCAAACTACCTAGTACCTACCCAACAAGTATAACATTTTTTGAAGTCATTCTTAATGATACTTGAATGGCAAATTACAAAGATCCAAGGTAACAGAGACAGGAAAAATGCCACACTTTGGACCCTGAATTTAAAGGATGACCCTTACACACATTTGTACATGTATCGAAAACATACAGTGAACTTGTTTCACAAATAAAAAAGTTAGTCCAGCAAAAGTTTCATTTCGAGACTTATTCAAAGTATAAAATATGTAAACACACACATATATATCTCAATCAAACAGGCCAATAAATATATATTCCATTGAAACAAAAATTATAATGCCAACGCGATCAATTCAAAGCGCTATTTTGGTAAGTTTAAACTATGACAAAAGTGTAAAAGAAATATGAATACAAATACTAAAATATCAAAACTAACGCTTGAATACTAACCGGTAAATGCATTTTCCCCCAAAAATATTTACAAAATGCAGCCTTTTTAGACCTCTGTATTGTTAAAAACTTAATATTTAGTGAAATAAAAGAGCACACACAATTTTGATAATATAAGGCAGTTGTAGCTACTAATACTACGCATTATTTATTTACAATTTAACAAAGTTGTAGAAATGTTATATTATCTATTCTAATAAGGCCCACCTTGTGAAATAGATCATTAGAAATTGAAGTATATAATGCGATAAATATCTTCAAAACATACATGCAGTGTACGTACCGGAGTGCAGCAAAAGGCATGCTCAGACACAAAAAATGAAATCTCCCTGCCAATTTAGAGGTCGAAATAACAATATAAGCTGACCGTTTACCATGTTTGTAAACAAATGTTGTTCTGTAAGTTCATTCTAGGTTTATGTGGCAGCTCAAAATTGCTTGTGCATTGTTATTGTTTATCAACCATTTTTTGTGTCTAATGTTACCCTCTGCAAATTTAGGCACTAATAACGTGTATTTATAAAGCGCACATATCCACCAGTATTGGTGCTCACTGCTCAAGGCCCAACATCATTATTACCCTGCTCATTGGGCCAATGAAACATTCCAAAGACAATCTCAGCTCCATGGGGAGTATACAGCTTGATGCTGCCATTTCGGCACAAAAACAGTTATAATCAACCACAATAACCATCTCTGCCCTGACAGGTACCCATTTACTCCTGGGATGAGAGATGCAAAGAGTGACAAAGTGCCTTGCCCAAGGGCACACGCACCATAGCCCCCCTCCCCCTTCCCGACTTGAACCCACAACCTGCAGAATTACCCGCAGACCACGAATTCAATGCCCCAGACCACGAAGCAACGGCACTCCACAGCATTCTTAGACCGTGAAATGCGAATAAGCTTAGCAATTTTTTGCGAACCTTGAAGCAGCACCACAAAATCAACTCAAGGGCCCGATTGCAGGGAGGTGCTAAGAAGAAAAATCACTGGAAACAATCCAAGTGCTAGCTGATTGAGTTTACTTGAGATATTCCGGTGTGGAGTTTCCACTTCCAAGCGATGATGTCCTGCTACTGCGTACACTACTGACATGACTACCAGTGCCTCCGGTGATGCTACCTGCAGCGTTGTTACCGTTCAGGTTGTAATGTTGACCTAAGGTCATCGTTGCTCTGACGTTGTGAGTCCTGCTGGCTGCTAGACTAGCATCAGGTCTGTCTAAGTCAAAGTGGACTGAATCCAATAACCTAGAGCAGTGAATAAATGCACAGGAGTTTAGAGCCAGTCCATAAATGTGGGGTCCAATTTTGTTTGTGTCCATGTTAAATTTGATATAAGATTTTGTAAATTCATGACACATGCTTTAAATGCCTTTTATCTCCAAGAGTGATAAATTAAAGCAAAGTACCTACCCAAAAAAAAAAAAATAGTTTGAAGTCAATTTAAATCATAGTTGTATGGCAAATTACACGGGTCAGGTGTAACAGGGACACACACTGGTCACACTTTTGGACTTCATATTTATGGAATAACGCTTTATTTAAACAAACCATTCGAATTTCAATTCCATATGGAGCCCACTAAAACCATTCTGTAATTGTAATCACATTTCTATGCTATTAGCACTAGCACAGAAGTTCTAATCAAGTCGACAAACTGTTTAAGCACGGAATTCCTAGTTAAGGGATTTTCACATATGCACATGCATATATTCCTTCCCGACCCATGCAATACAAGTATCAAAAACGCAACATTTTCTGTCATATTTAGCAACAGTACTATACCATGAAGTTTAGCTCAAATTTGTTAAACAGAGAAGGTGCATCATTCAATCAATTATCCACGCACCTGTTGGACCGGCTAGCCTCTAGCTTCATCTTCTCTAGTTCATTCTGTAGATGTTTCCTGTCATGTAGCAGTCGCTTCTCCCTGGCCAACTGCTCAGACAGCTGTCAAAACATAAAGCACATACAGTCACTCAAATCTGTGTCTTTAAACAGAAAAAAATTCAAAGTGATTTGCAAAGTTCAAGTGATTTGCAAAACAGAATAGCTGATGTTTGAGGCACAAATTCTGCATCACGGACAAAAGGTTGACATTTGGTCTTCAACGAGTACCGGGTGGTTTGTCATTTTTCATCAGATGAGGGGGACTTGGCTGTGTGTACTTTTCAGGTTTTTTTTTTTAATTTTTTTTTAAAGATGACAGCTTCGGTATTGTTTCTGACAAGAAGTTGAGTACCTTTTTGGTGGCAGTGGCAGCCCTGAGTTCAGTATCGGCAAGTTTGCGGTTGAGTTTGCGAATCATGTCTGCTTCCTCCGATTGTTTACGCTCACTCTAGAAAAATGAACAAAACCAAAGCAGAAACAATCAAGTGAAAAATATAACGCAAACAAAACCATCCACATAATTTTAAAAAATGCAAAGCTGAAATAAAGTTGTGTGCTTGTCTGTTTAGGTACCCTGTATATGGTCTGTAAAAGGACCAATAACTTGGGTTTTGTGTCTAATCTTTATATATATATTGCCGAAATAAAGATGTTAATATAATTGTCAAACAATGAAAATTGAAAAACTTCAACCAACCTCGCCCTTCTGAATTGTTCAAAGATATGACGTGAGAACTTACCTCCAGAAACATTTCTCTCTGTTGACTGAGCTGTGATGTCAGTTCTTCAGATCGCTGCTTGTGCATTGCTATTTCTGATCTGTCATTAAAAAAAAAAAAAAAAAGCCAAGGTCAGCCTGCAAAATGTGTAAAAGAGGAAAGTCCATATATACAGGGCATGGGCATGCAGGGTATCTTGCCTGAGAAATGGTTAGTACTACAAATACAAGAGGGTCATGTCACTTGGAAAAGAATGTTTCACTTACCTGAGATCACTGACTTTGGATTCAAACTTCTGGGCAAGTGTTTTGGACTCCTCTCTCCATCTTCAGTGAAAAGAGAAATTCAAAAATTACAAAAGGAAGATGTGTATTCAATATTTCAAATCAAGAGCCGGGGACAAAACGTCATTACTGGAAAGAGTGGTATGTTGTGGTCCAATTGTTACAGTGTTCGGGAAACATGGTGCTTGTGTTCTTAGGCAAGACATTTCACTACAATTGCCTCTCTCCACCCAGGAGTGTATGGGTACCTGTGAGGGTCGAGACCAGAATGCGCTGATCTCGAGCTGCTCCAAAAACTGGACTCGTGGCCTGATGAACAGGGGTAATATTTGTGAAGCACTCTGAGGCCCAAAGCGCTATATATGCACTACATTAATATGCTGGGGAGGGTGAGAAAATGTAACGAAGTGCACCCAAAGCGAAGCCTCGCAGTGTGCAATAATAGTGCAAACGATGCACAAGGTGGTGTGTGAGTGACATATTTGATATCACAGTCGTCGTTATAATTTGACAAATGACCATTTCAATATCCAGACCGATATTCCATGCTTGATATAAAACTTGGAGTTGTTGAGCTTACTTTGCGCTCATTCTCTGTTGAGCAGTCAGCATATCTCTGACTTCCTTCATAGCTTGACGGTTACCCAGCTCAGTGCTGTCCAGTCTGGCGTCATACTCCACTCGTAACTGACTCATTTCTTGCTGAACAGTTGCCATCTACGTGTCACAAAAAGATCAGGCCAAATCGAAATGATCTTACAATTGTGATTTTCGTTTTGCTTGTTTGGGTACAAATCCAATGTAATTTAGGAAATATTTTTAAGCCTGGGAATGCTTGGAACATTGCAATGCAATTGCTGCCTGGTTTCAATTCAGAACAAGTGTGGATTTGAACCAGACAGCTGAGCCTGGCAAGCTTGGTGGTCAGTGGTTAAGGCATCTGCACTTGTCGGAAGAAGGTTGTGGGTTGGAGTCCGATCAAGGCAAACTCTTCCATTTTTTCCTCCTTCCAAGTCCTCCGACAACACTTATTATGCATTGCTCATCAACAAAATAAAGACATAACATAAAAGGGGGGATGCTATTGTCAATATTCTTACCTGTGAGAGAGATTTCCTCTCAGTTGCAGCCCTTTCCTTCTGAGCAGCAAGAAGTCGTTTCTTGTAATCATCCACAACCTCAGTCAGCTTCAGACGCTCCTCGGACACTGTCTCACATTCCTTGCCTACTTTGTCCAGTCGCTGTTTCAGTTGCTCGTTGATCAGGAGGCTCTGGGATTTCTCCTCTTCTTGGCTGTGGAATTGGATCAAGAGCTGGTGAGTTAGTAATGGGGCGGTGTTCTATTTCCAAAGGGGTGAAGATAAGAGAATCTTGCTATGATTGTGTTGCATTTCTTTTCTGTTCCCTGCTAATATTTTTCCAGTTTCTTCACAGGAATCACAGTGCTTGATTTGATCCAATTTGACTTGATTGATTTGATCACATTTGATTAGATTTGATTTGATTTCTCACCTACTCTCCATTCTCTGCGTAGGTTTCTCTAGTTTCTGCACCTGCATCACTGTGACTGACTAGATTAGATTAGATTAGATTTGATTGACTTGAGTGTTTCTCACCTGTTTTCCATTCTCTGCATAGCTTTCTCTAGTTTCTGCACCTGCACCATAGCCTGTGACCTCATTCTCTCAGCTATATTCACCCTGCCTTGTAGCTCTTGATACAGATGATCATCGGGTCCCTTAGCACCCTCTTTGTACACCTGTCAGTGGTAGAAGGTAAATAAGCTCGTTGACAAATACCTCATGTTTGATTCACGTCATAGAAATAATTAGCTGTAGTCTGGAAGTGTATGAGAAGTTCTGTTAATCTGTGGAGGCATAATGAAGATGCATCGCTATTAATAATCTGGTGATTAATTGTGTCGTACTAAAAAACATGTAAAATTCAAAAAAATTAAAGTGGCCTATTATGTGACAAAGCCAACATTAAGGTAAGCTTTCTGCACTGATTTTTAGCATCATGCATGAACCAGCCCTTAGCGGGAGAAAGAAGCCGGACAGATGATTGGATGGATGGCTGAAGATAAATCAAGATAAACGCAAAGATGACGATGAATCGACTTACTGTTTCCAGTTCTTGTTCCACTGCTCTCTTCTCCCTCATGGCTCTCTCAATCTCAGCTTGCTTCTCAGCATTCTCCTGATAATCCACATCAATAAAACACAGGTGGATAACAGTTCAGATCTTAGCCCAAATTCAAAGACAACTTTGGTGAGACACAAGTACACTGTACACCATCTTTGTGTGAGGTTTGACTTTGATGTAGTCGAGTCCTCACAAGTCCTCCAGTCCCAACTCAAGTCACAAGCTATTCAAATGTACTGTGACAATGGCGTTCCATTGTTCTCGTTCATCCCCTGTTACTTGTGACTGGACTTGTGAATTGACTTGTGATGGACTTGTGATGGACATGTGATGGACTTGTGATAGACTTGTGATGGACATGTGATGGACTTGTGATGGACTTGACCGCAGTACTGCAATAAAGTCAACCTCCCCCCCCAAAAAAATATAATAATAATAAATAAATTAAAAAAAATTCCTTACCATTTCCAGGCTTTGTATTTCCTCCATGAGTTTCCCAATATTAGTGTTGCATTGTTTCCTGACGTTGTCCACCTCTTGTCTGGTTCTCTTGCCGGCCTCATTGATCAGTTTGGAGAGGGCTTCCTGGAGCCTGCCTAATTCTTGAGTCTTCTGCTGCTCTCGAACCAAGGCCTGGAGAAAATAAAAGTAGCGTGGGGTTAAAAAAAACCCACAAAGTTGCAGTGACAGAACAGAGTTGCAGTGAAGTCATCACAAATGAAGCCTCAAGTCAAATGACAAGCTATTTGAATGTATCAGAAGCATTCTTTTGTCATATTTTATTATCCGTTGTTAGTTGAGATCTTAATTGTGACTCGATATCAGTTTGGCTTGTATTTTACCTGTGGCTGACTTGTGATTGACTTTTGAATGACTTGTGAAACCTCCGGTCCGACTTATTGACTTATGATCTGACTTGTGATTTGACTTACATTTAAACTTTGTGTTAAAATGTAAGGACTGGACAACTCTGAGCAAAATAAAGGCAATGCCTTGATGCTAAAACATCAATCTGCATCAACTTGACTGCATTTTACGTTGTTTTAGAACAAAGCAATGGACACATAAATTGAGACTGACCTGATCTTTCTCAAGCAGTGCGTTCTCCACCATCTGGATGCTATCTCGTACCTGAGCCAGTGCCTCATGCTCCCTCCTCTCAGCTTTACCACTACAAAACGAGAAAGAGAGAAAACAATGATTCTATTCACAACACACGTCTGAAAACTTCCCAAATCTAAGTCAAAAACATAACATGTGTAAGTAATAAACGTAAGATGTGTAAGTAATAAAGTGATATTTCTGCTTACCATTTGTGGTGTAATGACCTCATTCTGTCCTCCTGTTCCTTCCGTGTGGCAAGCATCCTGGCGTTTTCTTCGGATAAATTGGTTAATCTGTCCAGAGGAAAAATGAACTGACTGAACTGATCTTGTTTTGTTTAATTGGAGTTTGTAAAAAGATGTACAAATTTGGCAATGGTTGGAATGACAAATGGATGTTGGTGAAGCACTGATTTTGTGTTTAAAAGGTCTCAAATTCAAATGCTGCTGTTGTCCATTTGTTTGTTTTACTAAAATTTGCTTAGTCTCTCTTTACATTTCCGATTTGAGTTGAACAATACAGCCATTACGTGACTATAAATACAGGACCAGATAGCTGTTGGTAGAGCATCGGAACTGTGTTTTAGGGGTCTAAGATTTGAATGTCACTCAAGTAATTTTTCTTTGTTTAGGTATTGCTAAACTGTACAGTGAGTGAAGGATAATTGTGGAGTGTCATGGCCTAGCGGTTAAGAGCACCGGACTCATGCTCTGGTGTTGCAGAGGCAACAGTGGTGTGGGTTCGAGCCCGCCGGGTGGACACTTGTGCCCTTAAGCAAGGCACTTAACCATTTTTGCTTCGTCCTTCGGATGGAAGGTTAAGCCGTAAGTCCCATGTTGTGTGTGTAAATGCACGTAAAAGAAAAAGAAGACAGCGACATAACAGAAGGGGGGTTTTGTCCCAGTTCTGCATCATCCCGTTAAAACTCCCCAGCGGAGTATTTAGGAGAAGAACCAACCAAGTACCAATAGGGCTTGGGAATATACGGCTTGGTAGTTGCTGGTGGAACACTGGAACTGTGTTTCAGAGTCCCCAGGTTCAAATCCCCCCTCAGTCTTGATAGCAGTCCCAGTTTACCTGTGTTCTAGATCCATGACCACTGCTTGTAGCTGCGTCAGTCTACTGTCTGCTGATTCCTCCCTGCCTTTGGCCTGTTGTTTCTCCCTCTCCTAGTAAGAAAAACATCCTTATGAGTTGGATTGAGGGCCCAATTTCATGACTCTGCCGATCACAGAAGTCTGCGGTGACGATCTTTATTCTGAGCTTACAGCACAAGTGCAAACAAGTTTAATTATATAATATTAAACAGAAGTGTGTAACGCTTGATATCTTTGGGGAAAAATTTACACTGAATGCTTTTTTTTAATATTCTTGGCACATCATCGGGAATAAGACCATTACCTTTGCCTGGTTATCCTCCTTGAGTTTGTCTGTTGTTGCTCTCATCTCAGCCAGTTGTAGGTTAGCTGATCTCAGATCGGTTCTAGCTCTCTTGAGATGATCTCTGAGGGAGTCTAGCTCCTGAGACTGAGATGCTATCACCTGCTGAAGATGCTGACTAGCCTGGTCAGGGGAGGGAAAACAGTCTGTTTCAATAGGAGACGGTTTGAAGGAACGGATTCCTCAAGTTGGAGTTCTTGAAGATTATATCAGTAATCCTACATTGTCTTGTCTAGCACTGTGATCACTTCTATTCACTTACCATTTCTAGTTTTTGGTTGCCAGTCACCAAACTTTGATTCTGACTCATCAGGGTTGATCCTTTTTCCTAACAAAAATAAAAATTACAAACACTAATTTTTTAATTGTAACAAAAATAACGTCCAAAGAAAAATTAATAAAAATATGAATATTTTTTTTCATAATGTTCATAATTTTGTAAGACTCGTGATGAAATATATTTTTCCTACCTGAATGGCCTGAACTCTTTGTGACTGCGCCTCACTGCTGTTCAGTAAATCCTAAACACAAAACAATCTCCATCATTTTGGTTATCAAAAACAAAATCGGTCACATAATATAATGTAGCATCTTGAACCAGGACACAGGATATTGTTAGTACATCCTTAATCAACATCCGTGAAATAAAATTGAGTGTTGAAACAACAATTAAAGCTAGACACAGGACATTACAAGACAGTCAACTTAGACAATGACCTTAGAATCATAATTTATTACACAAACACAATGGGGACGACTGACAGACAAACCCAAAATCATACAGAGAGTAGAACAAATCTTAAACAGACAGAATTCAAATCCAACATGCAAGTACTGACCCTGTGTTCCTTGGCAAGTCTGTCCAGCTCCTGAACCGTTTCCTGCCACATCTCTACCGCCGAATCTTTCTCCTAAAAAATAAAATCAAAATTTCTTAACATGTTTGAAACCCTTTCAGTTAAACGTTTTAATTGTTGGAAAGTTTGTATATTTTCAGAAATTTTACGCACTTGATTTTCAACAAAAGAATAAGCAAGTAAGATTTGAGGCTTTGCATCGTGGAGATACTAAATAATGAAGAAAAATAGAAACAAATTGTCTCTGAATGAAATAATTAATAAAGAGAGAGAAGAAAATGAAAAGAGGTAATTATTTATCTTTCGACGTTCGGTCAGTAGACTCGACCCGTCTTCACTCTCCTGAAGACGGTAAAAGAATAAGCAAAAATAAAAAAAAAAATTGGTAAATTTTTGTTTGGGATCTAAACAGTGAAAATTGGTTTTTAAAAAGGAGTACAGGGTGGAAATCCTGGATTTGACTTGACCTACCTGAGTTGTGAGTGTTATTTGCTTCTGAAGGTTGTCAATGAGTTGTTGCTCTTCAATTATGCTGTGATCAGCTCTTGATACCTCGTGTACTGCCTCAAGCTGACCCTGAATAGCGGCCTTTAACTCCCTGTGTAACCTGATCAGGATCAATCAATAATAAATATGTGATCAGTTAATCAATACTGATCAATCAATCCATTATCAACCCAAGAGACTTCATGTTTTGCCTTCAACTTGATCTTAATGATTGCCTTCAACGTATTTGTTCAAGAATCAATTAGTTAAGTGATATTTAGATCAATCGTTTACAATGCAAAAGTCAACCACTTACAAAGCAACAAACAACTGTTTCATACCTGTTGTTTTCATTGACCAATTTGTCAATCTTCCCTGCCAATTCCAAGTGTTCAGCCTAAAAATAAGTAAGAAAAAAAAAATGTCTTTTCAAAATAGCCAATTTAGCAGTGCCTGTGGTGACAAACATGTTTTATAAAAGGGTCATTACTGACTTAAATATGGGAAAATAAATATTTTTGCATCCAAAAGGAAAATTTCATGACAAAAAAAATTATCCTCAAAGATCATTCTATGTTAAAAATTAAGAACAATAGAACAGTAAAATGTGGTGGGTATGTCATCCCAATATTGTTATTTCATGCTTACCTTGTATGTGTTTATCTGTTTCCGTAGCGATGACAACTGATGATCATATTCCGCAATGAGTGGCGACAACAAACTGAAAAGGATGGCGAAAGAGAAAGTACAATATGAATATATTCACCATCAAAAAGTAAGGAATTCATTTTTTTCCAGTTTATGTGACAAAGTGGCCATTGCAGGTCCAGGTGATATAGTGACAAATTCATCAGGTTTTGTTGTTTGATGCATTGTGCAGACGGTGAGCAATGTACAGGCCCTTGCGACAGTATTTCATTAATAACCGACCCATTGCTTTGGCAAGCTTTGATGCTAAATGCAAAATACTGTAACTATGACAACAGATTGTAATTGAGAATAGTCCTCAGGAAAAGGACTATAATTTTTTTCACTAGAAATAGAGATATAGAAAAAACGATAAACACGATTTACTTTTTGCTTGTCAGCCATGGAGCTGGAGGGTCTCCTGTAGTGTGCAAACTTACCTGGAAAAAAATAAGGACTTTTTAATATTTTTTTTTTAAAGTGCATAAATTAACAACAAATATAACTCCAGGAAAACATTTGAGCTTGATATGATCACTTGTAAACAAATGCAGTTTGATATTTAGATGATTTAATCAAACTTCCAATTTCTTCCAAATGAATGATTCATTTGCCAGTGAAGAAAGTCTTTAGTCTCCAGGACTTTTAAAGGGAAAAAGAAGACACACAAGTACGAAATCATTTTGCTTGATTTTGGAATCTTAACAACATTAAGTATGATTCTAAAAAATAGTGACATTAGATATTTTTAATCAAATGAAATTAACTACAAAAGCTTACAAACTTATAAGACAGAATACCTTTTCATTTTCATCCAGAGGCAAATACTTCTCCTGGTAGCGCTGCAACTCGGCATTCACCCGCTGAACTATGAACACAAACAATATGCAAAATGGAACACACTAAAACAGGAATTTTCTTTTGAAATGTAACAAAATAAAGCCAAAAATGAACCCAAATTAGCGTACACGTACTTTTTGTGTGTGTGTGCATATCATACCAGTGACTGTCAATACAATTATTTTACATACTAGTTCATAGCTATTTGATAGGTACACACTGTCTTTGGTGGTAAGCTGCCTAAACCATCTCGCTGCAGTAAATATTAGTGAAATTCATTGTGAACAGGCTACTCAAACAAAAGGCACTCAAAACAATGGATGCTTCCCTGCATTCTAAACACTGGTACATCAGGACCAGGTCTAAATTACTCATATAATGACATGCTAGTTGTATGCGATGGTTATGACCGTGACTCCGGCTATTATTATTGACTGACCTGGCCGTTAGCCAATGCAATGAGTCTAAAATGAATAGGCAATGTCAACAAAGACACTGTGCATTAATAAAACATCATTTATTACACTGTTGCAGACAACTCAATATGAGCAGTACTGCGCTAGTGTGCAGCTGCAGTAAATTTGTCATGGTTCAGTGCATGCATTATAAACCTATCGTATACTGTAGCACTTGAACTATCGTATACTGTTGCTTTGAAGTGACCAAAGATAAAGACATGTTTTTTAATTTTTTAGGGGGGGGGGGGAGTAAGGGGTACTGATGAAAAATTTAGAAAAGCGAGGGAGCATCTTATTAATTTTTTTAAAGTAGTTATCTTGTTTTTGTTATTACTAAAATACCTATCATTTGTTGTAAATGAAACTTTGTTTCTTATCGGTTTATTTCAAATGAGGCTTTGCATCTATAGCCTAAATGCATAATGAGGTCTTTCATTCATATTTGAAATTATGATTGTGTCTTAAAGCGTCACTTCCAAACATTATTAAGACAGTCCAAACTACAACTGGGAATTAAAGGCCCTAATTTGACAATTGTCACTATAACAATGAAACTGCAATTGCCATGATTGTTGACATTATTTTTCTCTGTATTTTACCTTGTAACATTGGGTTTTGCATTACAAGTAATTGATTTATTTGCGACAATAAAATTATGCCTAGAAAAAGGACTTGAAACATTGTACCGTATTTCTCTCAGGTGTAACTTTGTCTCAAATGTGTCTCCTAAATGGCCATTTGTGGTGAGAATAATGAAAACTATAGCGCCTGTATCTGCTTTAATATTGACCCAGTAACTGGGGTGTTAAAACTCCCTTTTTCAAATTTTGACTTTGGTCAGTCGTACTAACTTACTTGGGTCTATGCCAAGTAAGACGCTCATGGCGCAATTGACATCAAAATACAATTACTGTAAAATCAACAGAACATAAATCAGTCAAACTGAAAACGGAGGTTAGCAAACTTGTTTTAAGAGCCTAACATTGTTTAAATTCAAATGGAATAAATAAGGCGCTGGCGCTACGAAACTGGTCCGGTCCCTGATTTTTATAAGGTTTTTGGTAACCATTGAAGCACCTCAATGGTCTAGTGGATAGCGATGGTATCTTAAGATTACTAGATCATGGGTTTGATTGCCCGTGGGGACAAGTTGGTTTTTTTCTTCCCCGAAATGTCATGTCCTACTTCTACATGAAACGAAATCTCACTTTTTTTTGTTTGCGATTCTTGGCTTTGGAAGATTTTTTTTTACAAGGGAAGTAGGCCTATAGTCTGCTAACCAATACCCAACGACTGATATCCATGTATGAGCGTTATTACTGCCAGTTCCATAGCCCCACAACATCTGGAACCGGTACTGGTTCTGTAGCCACTGACGATAAATAAGACCGAGAATTTGTCCCGATTGTTTTCTGCATTGTACCAGATCATGGTAAAATAAACATTTCTAAGTAATAGGGGGCCTACATAATGTAGTGGCTATCATTACGGCAGCCGTAATGCGGTTTTCATCTGCTATCGTTACGGTATTGCAAAATCACCATTTGGAATCTATATCACCAGATCACATTAATAACTACATGTAGGCCCACCATGCCTACCCGTCAAACCAGAACGCTTCCGTAGCTCGACTGGTTACAAGCTTGACTACTGAGCCAGGGATCTAGGTTCTTTTTAAAATATATTTTCTTTAATTTCATGTTTTTAATCAAATCATTCTTTTTATTTAAGTAGATTTCTTTTTCTTCTTCATCATCCGTGGCTTTGGAGGATATTTTTGTAAAGGCGAATAAAATCCGAAAACCTGTCTGTTGAATGATAGTCTGGTTCCAACAGCCAAAGATCCTGACGATGAATACTATTACTAGTACCAGGTCAAGGAGCCAGACGATGTCATAACGATAGCAGTTGAAATGGCATTAGTAGACTGCTGTAACACTAAGTGACTAACAAGTGCTGCGAATAAATAAACAGTCTTATTTTAATTATCCCTGAACACGATCTGCCATCAAATAAATATTCAGACACACGTGATAAAGTTGCCAACAAAATCTTAACTTCAGGATTTTATTGCTGAAAGTAACTGAGTAAACAAATATTTACGTTTTAGCCAAAATTATTTCAATAAACATTGTTGATAAAAATAAGTAAATAAAATAGGCTAGGTCTACACTGTCAAGTGTCATGACTGTCTCAACTCAAGGTCACGTCAATTTGAAAACACAGACAGATAGATACTAATCCTCTACCAAATTGGTGCACTCATTAGTTGTCCTGCAAAAATGTAGTCCTTGTTTTGCGTCACTGTTTTCAATGTAATTATGGTTTTTCCAGATACGCAACTGCAACTAGCAATAGCATGAAGCAATATTTTATCACGGAACTGATTCAGCGTAAATCAACGCAAAAAAAATACATGACAAAATACGAAAGACTAACTTAGCGCAGCCTACCTTGCTCACGTAGAAATTCCCGTTCTCCAACCTCCATGACGAACAGTTTTGCAGAGTTCAATTTTAAGTGGATATCGTGACTGTACTTGCTCCGGAAATAACAAATTTCCAACCACAATCGGCTTTACGGAAAGGGTGAATTTTAACCGCCGCGCCGATTCTTCAAGTGTTCCGCCATCTTGATAGGAATTCAAAACGAGGCTGTGGTAATCGTTGCTAGTGGAAACTTTTCCACCAATCAAAATCGATTCATTAATGAATTAATGAAGGTATCGGGTGGGTGGGACATGGGGCCGGGGCCGGGACGGGGGTGGGGGGGGGGATCTTGCACGTTATTCACAAATGCGTAGGCATGGTAGGTTTAAATGGTTTTCGTCATTTTTATTCTAAAGGTTTGAATTAACTATTAGGAATGCAAAACATTTGAAAATATTTTTCTCTATTTTTTTGTGGCTTTTCAGTGGGTTGGCTAATTGTCATTTTAATGTTTTCTATTTGTAAATACTGAAATGAATAAATAAACACGAGTGAATTGAATCAAAGAATGTTATGTTTGGATGTTTGTTTTTGTAATTATATTAATTTCAGTGGCAGATCGAAGTGGGAGGGTGGTGGGTTTGGGTGTCTATCCCCCCCCCCCCAAGTCATGGAGAAAAAGTAGCACATGCCTGTTATCCTTCCCTTGAAAATAACCAACTTGAGCCAAAGTTGGACCCACCACTGAAATTAAGATATTTTGACATCAACAGCCTTGTTTTTTAGCGTGAAAATTCATCTTTGTTGGTAGTAGTTGGACACAATTTAGAGGGAACCCTTTTATCACAATAAGCGCTAGAGAATTTCGTACCTGTAATTTTCGACTGAAACTCTGAAGCGACCACATATTCTCTAAAACTAACCCCTCGCGTTAGTATTTTCGGTCGTGCTTGCCCCTGTCGTGCCCGTAAAGTCTATTCATAAAAAGTGGAAAAGGGTAAATTCAATATTTAACCATGGTTTAAAAAAAACGAATTAAAGCTAATTTGTGAAGGCTGTACACGCTCTTACTTTGGTTTTCATTTCCTCTCTCTGACGTTCCAAAACGATCAAACAGAGAAATTAATTCGACCACGAATGCCCCAAATGATAAATGAAACGTTAACTTATCCGTAAAAGAATAACCAAAGATAAGGAGCATAAAAGTTAAAGGGAAAATGACAATGGTTTGCGGCATCTACAGATTTATGGCCGATTATTCGATTGGAAATGACACTATTTGGCGGCGCCCTTGAAGTTTTACGTTCACACATGCCGCAAACGTTACAGATAAAATAGAGGGCGCCATTTCACTTTAACGGTCCCCTTCAAAATGTGCAAATTAAATAGAGGGCGCTATTTCACATTAACGGTCTCGCGCACTATTATTGAGTAAAAAGAAGACACCCATGGTTCGGGCAATATCTCAAGAAATACTTCTTGTATTAACTCAATATCTCGTCGAGTAATTGTTTATGATGTGTCACGATCACCAATTTAATTTCACGAAAACTCGTCAATCAACAAAAGTAATATGACCAAAATAACTTAGTGTTTTAACCGTCAAAACAACATGGCAAAAACACTCGATGGTTCGGGTGATAAGCCACGCTTTACTGAATGAATTGAATTGAAATTCCGTCTAATAATTCTTCAGGATGTATCACATCCAGGAGTGTAATTTAATCGGAATTCGTCCAACATCAACAAAAATAAGATCGAAGCGATTTAGTATTTTAAACGAGAAAATGAAATCCGAATGAAAACACTGATGGCAAAAAAGTCACACCCCTTTGTGTACAATAACCCAAGAAATTCCAAAGAAGTTCCTTTGTTTCACTTTTTCAAGGGAATTTTACCCAAACACTTTTTCCAACTACACTTTTCTTTTCTTTCTCTCTCTCGTACGACTCTGAGCAT
Source organism: Patiria pectinifera (assembly GCA_029964075.1). Lineage (NCBI taxonomy): Eukaryota > Metazoa > Echinodermata > Asteroidea > Valvatida > Asterinidae > Patiria > Patiria pectinifera. Next base: position 32,137,313 of record CM057135.1, read on the forward strand.
GGTTCCATATGGTATGTATCATCGCAGAGCCGCATTCATCCGATAGTAGGCCTAATGAAATCCATTTCAAAGATTGAAAATTGGAAGTATAATCAAGGAAAGATTAATTTGCAAAGATTTGTAAAGTTATAATTACATTCATTTATATCATTTTAAGGACTGAGAACCTTAAGTAGTACATGAATAAGTAGCATTCCTATATTTCTCAATTTATGTCCATAATGTTTCCCATTTTTAATATTGCGGAAAGCAAATCCGAAGCTGAAGTTGAATCCGAGATTTTGTAAATAGCGTCAACAGCAAATTGAGGGCGCTCTTCTGGAGTCAACGCGAGTGTCAACAAACGAATGTAGAACAACCACAGCGGTAATTCAAAAAGAATATTTCTGACCTTTTTTGCCCTCTGTGTATTAATCGTATTAAGTGATTAATTGTTGTAAATGAGTGTATTTTGGGGTTGAGGGATGAGCCGATTGAGTTAAGCTTATTGAGAAAATAATCATGAGATCAAATCACCAATTTTCGGAGTAGATTTCATCATCGATCGTGACTCGACTGTCATGACTGTGTAATCTACGGGCCCCCGGTTCCTAACCAAAACTAGGCCTATCCACTTTTAAATTATGCTACCAAACTAGTTTGCGACATTTAAATGCAGGTATGTCATAGATAAAGAGCAGGGTTTTAAATTTTGAGGGATATTTGGGGGTAAACTAAAATGACGATGACAATGACAAACGTAACACGAACGTGACGATCACCGCGCAATGAACGCACCGTGAACGTGCAAGGCGTGCTGAATCGCACGGCACGAACCGTAAACTGCATAGGAAAATCTTAATATCCACCCCAAGAAACTGTTACAAAAATTACAAAAAGGTGTCATTGGATTGAGATAAGTCTGCTTTAGGTTAAAAAGGTCATTTTCGAGTAATAAAAACACCCTTGACTCTAATTTGATCGAAACTAAACATACAAAGTCATGACGACAATGTTGGTGCAGAACCAGGCTTTGCCATGGTTAAACTTTCCAAGTTCCAAAAAACAGTCACTGGCATGTTCAGTGCCTGTCCGGCAAAATATCGTTTACTAAAAGAAAGCCGGCGCCGGCTAAATATCCACTGCCTAATTACGTCAATTTGGCCCAGGCCAGCTTTCTTTAGTAAACATGGTAAAGCTCACTTTGCCGGAGGTCATCTTTGATTTTTCTTTTCAAAGCCTCTGGCAAACTAGCATTCAAATGGCAACTAGGAGAAGAATGTAGTATCCCCCACTACAGACACCACTTCTTTGGTTGTGTACAAAAAGTCTATTGTGAGTCAAAGTGCACTTTCAAAGTTCTTTCTAACAAAATTGGAAATGTTTCTCAGTCCCAGAATTATGTCTTTTCAACATTTTTGCATTGACTGCCCTTCGTGGATTATATGATGAAAAAAAGTGGCATCAGGATGCAACATTCTTTCCGAAACCTGTGCCAACCAGTATCTGACTGCCTTACTTTAATACCATTTAGACAAACCCTAATCATTGACATTTCCTGGTTTTGGGTGTTTTTTTTTTTTCCAGGTACAAAATGAGTGGCCCCAGTTCTCCAACAGAAATTGTAGCGACAACAACCTCCTCGTATGAGCAACAGGTCATCATTGATCTGCAGTAAGTCTAGTCCGAAAATTTGGGACTCTCAATACACAAGTTACAGTGGAGTCGTTCTTGCTCCCTGTTTCATCAATCTGTTTTTAAAAGTCGACTAGGTGTTGGCGTATAAGTCGACTAGGTGTTAATGTATCAGAAATCTGTTCAAATCTGTGTCTACAGCAGTTTTCTTTCACGAAGACAAGTTTAGCTGCGTTGCTAAGGAAGTTGGGATGTGTTGAATGCCTCTTAAGTTTGCAGAAATCGATCCTAGGACGAGTTGCGAGTTAAGACGAGTTACCCTTCCTAAGTTGCGTCTTAGCGTTTTGTGAAATTGGCCCCTGTTCAGTACAACACCTTTTGATTAAAAAACAATTGAACTGTTGCTTTACTCAGAACACAGCTGAGACAACTGGCCCAGCACAACCGAGAATCGATCGCAAAGGCACTGTCAGCTACCAAAGCCGCAGAGGCAACCTCCAACGTGTCTTCCCAAGCAAGCCGTCCCAAAACCACTCACTCCTCGACCGTCACCACCTCTCTCCCTCCAACAACTGATGCAGCTAGCTTGCCAGCACAAACCTTGCCAGCCACGTCTCCGTCAGGCACCCAACCTCCACCCATCATGACAGATGTCAATGCCGACTCATCCGATCAGTATTCACTCACTTCAAGCGCATCCAGCCCGGCCAGATACACCAGCACTGCCCCCACTGACCCCGTAGCTATGCCCAGAGTTGACAGCCATCACAGAATACATTCTGCCGGGGGGTTGGTCACAACAGAACCATTCAACCCACAGAAGAAAGACCTCACTACACCTGAGCTCCCAGTCACCAACCCTGCTAGAAAGTAAACTGGACAAACTTTTTTGGCATGTTTTAAGGGCATACAGAAATTCCAAGAAGCATAAGATTATTTTGTCTTATCTTTTCTTATCTCGTTCAAAAGTCGGAGACAAATTAAATCATTTTAAGATTGAAAAAAGATATTGACTGAAGCAGGGCTTAAACCTGTGACGTCCGGACTACCGTTCCGGTGCTCTACCAACTGAGCTCCCCAATTAGTCAATGTCTTTGTTCAAGAGGCGCCAGCTAGTCAAATCAATGGGGGTTTTTTTTTTGGGGGGGGGAGGATATTTTTGAAAAAAAAAACACACCTTTATTCTTTGATTATTCATGATGGCTCCTTTTAATCTGGCTCTTGTTGATTTGTGTTCCTTTATGTACCTTGACTTGCTGGGGTTTTGGAAAGTCTTTTTTGCTTCAAGTTTTGAATTGTTTTTTTCGTTTTTCAGAAGCCTGTTGGAAAAGCAGCTAGAGGACACCAAGAGGCAGGTCTTCCACCTTGATGCTAAACTGAAAGAGGTTTGTAGATTAGGGAAACACAAAGCATTGTCCCCGAGAGTATAGTAAAACAAGAGTGTACGTCAAAGATAGAGTGCAGGGTTTTGATTTTTTGGGGAAATTTGGGTTAAAATGACGATGTCGGCAACAGAACGCAACACGAAAATACAATCACTGTGATCTCCCGTGAACGTGCAGTACCACGCTGAGTCGCACGGTAACAACCGTAAACCACGTCGAAAATCGCAATTTTACCTCAAGAAAATTTTCAAATTACAAAAAGAAGGTGTCATGAGAGTTCAGAGAAGTCTGTTTAGGTTGAGAAAGTCATTTTGGAATTACATGTAGTAAAAAAAACATCCTTGACTCAAAATTGATCAAAACTAAACAGGGGCCCTACACAGCATGATCATCCATATTTTGAATGTTGTTCACAGTGCAATGACATCTGTGAGAAGCAGAAGCTTCACTTTCGGACAGCCATCGTGGATCTGCAGACTAAACTGAACGACACCATCGTGGGCAGGAACTCGGTGTTAGAGCTCAGGTCAGTTCTGGTTCACATCAAGACTCCCAAAAACACTGCTTACTTGGATGAAGAGTCAGATAACAAAAATTATTTTGTTGTCCTTATGACCTCCGATGCTGGTGTCTTTGATGTTATGATCTTTGATGCTGGCATCAATGATGCAGTGACATCTGATGCTGATATCATGGTCAAGATGATATCTGATGCTGATGTCATTGTCATGATGACATCTGATGCTGATGTCACTTTCAAAATGATATTTGATGCTGATGTCATGGTCAAGATGACATCTGATGCTGATGTCACTTTCAAAATGATATTTGATGCTGATGTCATGGTCAAGATGACATCTGATGCTGATGTCATTGTCAAGATAATATCTGATGCTGATATCATGTCAAGATTACCTCTGATGATGGTGTCATTAATGCATTGACATCTGATGCTGATGTCATTGTCCTTATGACCCCTGATGCTGGTGTCATTGATTTAATGACGTCTAATGCTGCTGTCATTTTTCTCATGACATAATGCAAGGACCAATTGAATTCACGTATTTCCCCTGGTACACAAATGACATTAATGCTTCAATATCAACACACAAAAACAAGGTACATCAAAAAATCAATATTATACACTTTATTATTTTCTTGTTTCTTTGACAGACGAAGAGAAGCTGAGAGCCAGGAGAAGCTCGTCAACCAGCTCCAGGATACCTTTGCCGATGTGGAGGCAAGCAACCATCAACAAGCACAGGTAAAGTCAACCCAAAAACACTGATTTTACCGGATCACCCCATCACAGGTGAAATGAGATGCTGGCTGCACACTTTTCCATTGGCATCAGATCCAGTGAAATCAGATGCGAATATTAAAATCAAGCATCAAGGGTTTTGGCGATCTTATCTAGGTCGCCTGGTCCTTCAAGACATTGCCATCAGTCCCCTCTTGGATTTTGTCAGTTGTTTATAAAGAGTGTACCCTTAATATGCAGTTAAAGCCACCTGAATATGGTGTTTCCTGCAGGTTCTTCAAGACGCAAGCAACCGAGTGTCCATCCTGCACCAAGAACTACAAGCCTGCAATGCCACACTGACCCAGGTCATGCACCTAACTGTTCACTATACCTCCAAGCGAGGGCTCACTCTCAGCCACAAGACAAACTACTCTGGCCCCATGGATTCTGAGCTGGTCGCAAACACGCTGAAGGAGGTGCTGGAGTACTATGAGAAGGAGCTAGATGGGATGAGGCAGAAGATTGGGAAGGCGGAGCTTGAACTGACGGAGGCGCGGGAACAATTTACTGAGCGGTGGAAAGAGAATGGGGAAGAACAGAAACAAATGTAAGTATTTAAAGGTAGAGTAGATCATTTGCAGCTATCCAAAAACTGACGAAATTATTGTTGAAAGCTTACTTGGTGTAAAGATAGTAATGGCACTAAAGTCCCTGTGAAATTATTCTTTCTGGTATGCTTTCATTTTGAAGAAGACAATGAGAGAAGGCATTTCTAAAGATGCGTGAAGTGATGCATTTTTGGGAATTTCCATTTTTAGTTGGTTTGTAATTTGGCGAACCCATGAATGGGTGCAAGCAAGCGTTAAAATGATGCACACGAGCATGTGATTGTTATTATTCGTTGGTTCAGTGAGTGACACAGCGTAGCTGCAATCAGCTGAATGAGAACTTGTCCCGGACACTGACTTCGGGTGAAATTCAAAACATGACTCAGCAACTGTTGAATTGAAATCGAGAATAGAATATTGTTTTTTGCAGAATATACAGCATTCACAGAGCTAAAACTTAATCAGGTTAGTTGTTAAGCACCCTTCTTTAAATTTTGAGCATTTTTGTTGCTTCAAACGAAAAAAATGCGCAATCCACAAATGAGCTACCCTACCTTTAAACGTAAATCCAGGTATTTGCCCATTAACTGTCGGAGAACCATTCACTAGGAAGGCACCCAAGTTCAGTTTATGCAGCGTCTACTTTCCATTTTTTAGATTCAGTCAATAAACATATCAGAAAATGCTTCTTTCCGTTTGTTCCAGGCTGCGCAATCTGCGCGAAGAACAAGAGAAGCAGCTGAATGCAGCCAACGAGAGGGCTCAAAACGCTCGAACACAGACTCTGAGTTTACAGTCACAACTCGCACTGACACAGTAAGTTGGAAAATGGTGTTGTTGGGTGTAGTATATTATTATTGAAAAAAAGTTCGAATGAAACCAAGGATTCCTCAAATGTGCCCTAGGCACTGTAGCTCGCAAGCCTGAAGAAATCTGTAGAGAGAAGACAATGAGAAGAAATTACAGTTTTAGAGGTGGGAGGAAAACCCCAGAGTGATATTCTGAGGAAAACCCACTGAATCCGGCAGGGACTGAAAACCCAATCCACATATTGACCCAGGCTGGATTCGAACCCGGGTCACAGCGGTGGAAGGCGAGGAAAGCACCGCTACGCCAACCTTACTCCCTTGTTTTAAAAAAATAACTTCACCGAGCTCAGGCAAGCAGCAAATTAAAGCATGGTCTTGATGACCCTTGACGTGACCTGGTGACCCCTAGTATGGCTTGGATATTGCCAGTCTGTGCTCATGTTCATTACAATATGCATTGTTTGTCTGTGCTCAAATCTGTGACACCAGGGTTCGCAAGGGGGTTATTATGCATGGAGTCTATTGGACATGTATGACTTTTATTAGCTATGATAATTTTTTGTTATATCCAGGGAGCAAATGCAGAAGCAGTTGGAAGCGAAGACAGATCAAATAACAGAAATGCAACACACACTGGAAACACTACGTGACGAGGCAAAGAACAATAGGGAAGCCCTGCAGACAAAGGTAGATACAAGAAGAGAAACGGGTCCTAAACCTGGCACATACTTCTCACAAATGCAAAAGAAGAAACAGAATTGTTGCCAATCATGGATTAACCCTCCTGCAATCTGAACAGTCACAGAGAGTAAAAAAACCCAATGTTCTTCCCCTGCCTTTTACACAGGCTAGTCACCAACAGTCAGATCATATTTTAAGCAATCACTGTGCCTAGTCAAATTCAGTCAACAGACAAAAGCAGACAATTGGTAGGCACGGCTGGCTTATCAATCACCTACAGTCAAAGCATAGCTGTATCAAGTTACATAAACAGTCAGGGCCAGTTAATCATGCTTTATGTGGGCTGGGAGCTCTAAACTGTTGAAAACAGTCACTTGATTGATTTTGACTGAAAGGACAACTTGGCACAGAGTGTGTGCATAGTAGGTAATATACAGCATTTGCAAACATAAAAACAAAACTACCAAATCATTATGAAATACCTTACTACTGAATAAGGGAATAATAGTCTCAAGTATCCTGTGAAATCATGGCACCTGGTGTGCTGTCATTTTTAAGTAAAGTGGAATTTTTGTGCCAATTTCCAATGATGGTCGGCCGACTGACTTTTTTTCAAATACTGTTTAACATTTTCCAAATTCAGTTAGTACACGTTTTGTGTGCTATAAGTCACACATCCATGAACAGGTGCAAGCCAGTTAGTCTGGTTTCCTGACCAGACAATTGCCTGATATCTATAAATTGCTTGGTTTAGTCTGAGGTTGGGTCAAGGAACCAGACTACAAGAACATCATTTTTTTTCTTGGTTTTTCCTGCATCTATGAACACAAAACTTTCAACAGGTCAGTGTAACAGTATTTGCTGTAAAATACTAACCCCCAAATCTATCCATTTCTGAAACTTACAGCAAACTGAAAGCAAATGTTGTACAGGGTGAATAAAAAAAAAACGGAACCCAAAGGTCGGGACTATTGTTTTAGTGAATTTCTGCATGTAGCACTTTCAAAATCTAGGATATGCCCAATAATTCTTTATTTCCTTCTTTTTTCTAAAGATCACTTTTGTAATTACAAGTTTTAAGAATTACAAACACCACCACCGTATTAAAAACAATTCACAATCATCAAAAACAATCATTTTTCATTTTTGCTGATTTTTTTTTTAACTTTTTTGTGATCCGTGACAGAACTTTAAAACGATGGTGGTGTTTAACTTATTAAAACTTTTTGAAAAAAACATGAAGTGATTTGATATTTCAAATTGTAAAAATGAATTTTTGAAGAAAGCAAAAATAGAAATTTTTGAATGCTTACTGAAGAAACTTCTCTCTCAAACACAATGGTCATTTTGGTTTTTTTTTACTCACCCTGTATATTACCTTTAATCTGAAGTTGATTTGTTGGTTGTTTTTTCCATCAGTGTGACACACTGTCTTTGGACCTAGACACTGCACAGAAGCAACACAAAGCTGCTGCAGGAGAGAAGAACCAGCTACTTGATCAAGTGCAACAACTTGAACAACAGCTACATGATGCAAAAGTAAGATTTTGGAGTGATTTTTTTTCATTGAAAATTTGACACAAAAATCTCTTGCAAAAGAAAATCTATATATCTCTTTCAAGTCCTGAGATGGTGTAAGATAGCGTGCGCCATCGCATCGTTTTCAATAAGCATAAAGTTTATTTTTGTGTTGTAAAAATCATATTGAAATTGTGGTAGAACGATATTTCAAATGTTGCGAAATAAGATCTACACTTGAATTTTGTTGCCACTTTCTTAAAACACAGGATTCTGCAGAAAAAGCAGAGGCTGACATAGAGGCTTTGCATGAGGAGAATAATCGACTGTCCAGCCTGGAGGAGGAGTCTAGCATCAAGCTGAATGCCCTCCAGAGCCAGCTGGAGCGCAAGGCTAGCGAGTGTGAAGAGCTCGGCAGGCTGGTGGAGGAGGTTAAGCAGGAATCAGCCAGGCACGAAGAGCAACGGGTAAGAGAAATATAAGTATTGATCAGAAGTTCAGTTTACTACCCCTAACAGTCCTGAATCGTCCACTTTTAATATGATTTCGCGCACCCCCTAGGGAGTAAATCACAATTTACAAATTGAGAATAGGTTTTTTATAATGCTATTCAGTCAGTGTCAGAATAGTATTCCAGGTTTTTTTTGGTAAGAAGTAAAATATGTCAGAAAGTGAAAGGTCACGCGGCGAGCTTCCGGAACCCTCAAGCGGGCCGCCTATAGGCATTTTACATTGGGTTGCCCTATTTACTGCTCTAATTTTTGACAAAGTGATTTCTAACTGTAATCACCCTCCAAAAAACATCCATTCACAATTATCTTAGTATGCCTCAAGAAAAAAATGATGAGAAATCACCTGAAGATGGCTAAAAACGAATTTTACTTACGACCTGTCCGGCCCTTTCATTCCTAGGTCTCCTTGTTCAATCATCTAAATGCCCTCGCATTTATCTCACAGGTCTCGGAAGTACAGGCAAAAAGTAAGCACCGCATTGTGGCTCTAACTGATGACATGACGACACAGCTCAGTCACATCACTCAAAGGTGCGAGATGCTCACGGAAGACCTCAAACAGAGAGAAGACGAACTGGAAAAGACTCTCAAATCCAAGGAGGATTTGGTCAGAAATCTTGCAGAGGTTCGGCAAGAACTGCAGCAGGTAACGTCAAAGAAGGATGACGTGATGTCGGACCGGGATAAGATAGGACAGGAGCTGGAGGCGACGAGGAAGGAGAAAGAGAAATTTGTCAATTTGTTGGAGGAGAGAAACCTTGAGCTGAGATCTGCGCAGAGTTTGAGAGATCAGCTGCAAGTTCAGGTAGGCACAATGTTATACAATTTAATATGTTAAAGGGTTAACCTACTCAGCCATGATTAATGACCTTTGCGGACAGAATAACATGGGAAGCATTAGCAAAGTAGAGAACTTTGTACTTATACCTTAACTTTACTGATCCTTTCAAATCCAACAACGTGGTATGGAACAATTGTGCTTGATGTAGAAAGATAGAGCCAGGGCTGGATTAAGTGTTCCGTAGGCCCTAGGCACCAGTGTTTTGTAGGCCCTACTCGGTCTGCCCTAGCCACCAGCACCATCTCATATAAATGCTGGTAAGCGCAGGAGCCTCGCATAATTTAGGTTGATGCTCAGCTGTACTAAGAAAGCCAGGCCTGTGAAGCGTGCTCAAAATCGAAAATTCAGAGAGAGATGCTAAGTATTTTCCGGTGGGGATACTGGTGGGTGTGTGTGTTTTACACTGAGGTATTTTCATAGGCCCTTACATTTTTCGTAGTGCCTACTGTGCCTATTGGATAAACCAGCCCTGGGTAGAGCCCACTGGCTATCAACGTACGTACATGCATGGGCTTGCAATTTATGCTCCTTGAAACTTTAAAGACACGTGGTAGAATTTGGAAGATTCGGTTGGCAACATCAAACGTTACAGAAATCGTTTGCTAGGAATCATTTGAATGTTCTAGGAAGTTGTGGAACCTTTTTTTGTTCATAGGTGACTGAGAAGGAAGAACAGTGCAGCAGGCTTCAAGAGCAGACGTCCAGCATGACTCAGCTGGCCGAGGTCACCAGGAAAGCTAATGAGGATTGGACGCAAGAACGAACGCAGATGAAGGAGATACTGGACAAACAAGCAAAGGTTTGTGGTCTGTGGACAGCTAATAGACTCTGTGGACTCTTGTATATCTCCTTGATGCAAAATTTCTGGCAAATGTCATTGATTGCACACTTCCGTTGTATCAAATTCAAGTTATCTGTTGACCCTAGTAAGCTTTAAGACATATGTGACCTACTGAGGCAAAATGAGGAATGTCCCCCAAAACCTTGTTCTGAGTAATCGTTGCCTGAAGACGGTTATACTATAAAAATCATGTAAAAATCGTTTTTGATTGTTTTGTATTTTTGAGTACCCAAGGTATCCAAGATTCACATGTAGTACTTGGGTGTCAGTTTGTGAAAACCAAAATTACCTGGTTCTGTAAAGTACCGGCTTGTGCTGGGCACTCATGCACCATCGAGTGTCGGTTCATAGTGTCGGTGATGATATGCACTTGTTAGTCAGAGGCCATGGGTTTGAGGCCCACCCAAGTATTCATGTTGCCCCTCTCCTTTTGATGCCCAAAGGAGCTGCAAGACTCCAAGCTCCGTCAGGAGAGCCTGACCAGGAAGCTGAAGATACGAGAGAAGAGATTGCGGAGTTTGCAGGAGGACAAGAGGGGACTTGAGGAGCAGGCTCAAGGCACGGCCAGGGAGTCGGAGACGGCTGCAAGGAGCAGGGAAGAGCTGAAGACAGAGCTGCAACAAGCTAAGACTCAGGTATTAAGTCCATCACGCATGCCTAAGTCAAGATTGTGAATGTGCAAAAGGGACCAGATTTCCAAAGGAGTCCGAATTTTGTGTGACACCGAAAAAGTCTTTAAAACCAGCCAGCCGTTGTTTTATCAACCGTTTAAAACCACCCACGCGACAGGCTTTCGACCAATAGCAAAGGGTAAACTGTCTTATGTATTTATGAATTTAGGAGAAACATTTTCGCTATTTTTCTTGTACAGTGAAGGAATTAGGAGAATTTGAGAAGGTTCCCAGCGAAAGTGCTTAATGCCCCATTACATGTTTGAGATGGAACTGTGTTTAAAAGACTTCTTTGTTTTCCTACAGATGGATTTGAAGTCTATAGAAGGAGAGAAACTAAGAGCCAGTCTACTTGAGATGGAACAGAGTCACCAGCGAGAGGTCCGCAGGTACCAGACCAAGATGGAGGGACTACAGAGGGAGTTACAGACAGCACACAAGACCATCAAGGTTACGGCTTCCGTAGACGGCAAAGGTGAGTTAAAAGGGCCCATGTAATGAATTTTGCTTAATGTCCCATTTCACTTTATTGTCCATTCATAAATACCTAAGACAGTTTACCCATTCCCATTGGTTGAGAGCTCGTTTCGTGGCTGGTCTTAAATGGTTAATAAAAACATGGCTGGCTGGTCTTCAAGTGTCACATGAAATTTGGATCCTATGAAATCCAGTGCCTTTGACCGTTTTATTGGTTGAACGTTCACAATACTCATGAAGGCATGCGCAATACTACTAGTGAGTCAATACTACTAGTGATTCAGTTTTGAACTCGCCACTGCTGCATCGGCGCAACATCGCCCAGTACGCGCGTCACTCGTGCCAATCTCTGTAAAAGGATTTGTTTATGTCTTACTCACAAGTTAGAACTCCATTATGTAACTAGAGGGGTGTTTTAAAAACACAAAGTACAAATGTTGAACAAAATGATTGAAATTCTTTTGTTTTGGACTTGTTTTGACTTTTGGACCAAAATGTTTTGATTTTTTGACCAAAACGGTATTTATGAATGGGAATAAATATGTGCTTGGTCGGTATTAAACACTGTGTCTGAGACTGGTTGGAGTCTGGATGCTGATAATTACCCTCGCCTTCGGCTCAGGTAATTTGGTCCGGTTGGTTTCGGTTTCGGGTAGGGTTTGCACAACACTTCTCGCAACCAATGCTGTAGTCGAGTCTGTCTCAAAGCCCATCTCAAGTCTTCCAGTCTCCAGTCAAGTCACAAGCTATTCAAATGAACTGTGGCAAAGCATTCCTTATGTCGTTGGTTACCCAGTTACTTGTGAGTGGAGTTGTTAGAGGATATGTGATCTACTTGTGACCGGATTTGAGATGGAGTGGACTTGACTACCAAACTGCTTGCAGCTTTGCAAAATGGTAGGCAGGGACCAGTTTGTTTTGACTTTAATGCTTGTTTTCATTCCTTTGATCTGTGTAGCTATCCGAGTCGCTGAGAGCATGCAGAAGCAAGTCACAGCCAAGCGTAGCGAGATTGACATGCTGCAGAGTGAGCTTCACTGGTTGAATGAATGTCTAGATGTCCTCAGAAAGGTAAGGGGTGACAATCACATGCATGTTAAAAAACCTAACTCTAACGCTGCCAGATTTATCAAGCTCTACTAGCAGGTTTTTTTTTTAGAGGACTGAGAAAGGTAGAGCCCAGCCAGTATAACAATTGGTGTTTATAAAGCACCTTTGCCAAAGGATACAAATAAGTACTAACTATTACCTCTCTTCATCAGACCAATAGACCAGTACTAAAATAGTTGGAGATCAGCGCAATCTAGTCTCCACCCTCACAGGCACCCATTCGTACTCCTGGGTGGAGAGAGGCAATCGTAGTAAAATGTCTTGCCCAAGAACACAATCACCATGTTCCCTGTCAGGGATCCTACACTGACACATGGGTCAAACACTGTAACTATTGGAACACAGCATTCATTTACATGGGAATACATGGCCAGTGAGTTGAAGATTGGTTTCCTACACAGTGGAGGATTTGAGAGGATTCAGGAAGGTTTCCAGCAAAAATAACTCGGAAGTTATGGTTAAAATATCTTGGCTGGCCAAAGTCAATGTAAGATAGGGAACAATTTGTTTGTTGTTGGTGATTTTTTGTTTCTGCTGGTAATCCTGATAATCTAGGAGAAGTCATCCCTGGTCGTTGAGCGAGATCGCTACAAGGCCCAGGTGTCCGAGTTGACGAAGACTAATGAGAAGTTGCTGAAGGAACAAGAGAAGGTGAAGGACAAGAGATCAGAGCAGAGCTCCGTCGTGGCAAAACTGGAAAAATCTTTGAAAAAGGTGAGTCCATTTCGTCGCCGTTTTCACGAAATGACAATGACGTGCATTTTGTGGACAGCCTTTTTTCCTCGGCTGTACTTTTTCAAAAAAACGTATTGAGATTTTCCATTACAATTCTTTCATTTCTTCTTAGGCAGCTAAGAGGCATGCTGAGTGTCAGACAGTCATAGGGAGGCTGGAACAAGACGTAGTAAGGCTGAAACTCAAGCACCAGCTGGAAATCAAGGTTGGTACCAGACTGTGTCAAAAACATTGTATGCATTTCTAACGTCGCTGACTGAGACGCAAGATACAAAGCAGTTCTTACATTTTGATAAATACATAACAACTTGTCGCCTAAACAACGTTTTTGGAGACACTTACCAGTTCCATTGTAATAACATTGGTTTTTTTTTCTGTTCCTTTATTTACTCCCAAACAGGAACTCCAGAGAGCGTCAAGTCGCCCTAGCCCCTCGGCAAGCATTCCCTCCAAACCATCCAGCCCTAAAGATTCCCCGACTCAAGGAACGGCTGCAGTAACAAACAGAGCCAATAATGTTACAGCAAACCAGAACAGAGTCAAACTCAATACAGGAAACAGCAAAGACTCCCGGCATCTCAAAAGAACTAACATGGATTCTAAAAAGGATCTTGCTAGTAATGCGGCGACTCGCACAAGAGAAGCCACTACCAACAATGATTCAAGACTTGATGAGCATCCACGCAGAGATTTGCCCAAGTCCGTTGTGCATTTGAATCCCCTGGTCACCAGTGCTGTAGTGGAGAGAGACAGGATTCCCTCTCAGGGCAAGGAGACTCAGACAAGTCTACTGCATAAAAATGAACTGGCCAAGCTTCTGACGGACGGAGAGCTGCGGTCCCTCCTGCTTGAGATGTACGGCATCGTGTCTGGTCAGCCCAAGCTTTCCAGATCTACAAGTCGGTCTGCAAAAGTAGTTCCTTCCCCTGACAATCCAGCTTATTCAGTAAGGTAGGCAGGAGGCGTTTACTAAAGTACCTACATCAACAAACCCCATGGTGTTTAAAAATTATTCAAAGGAAATATGTAATATAATATATATAAAGTCGTTCTCAGGTCGACCTTGCGACGACCCAGAAGAGTCGGCAACTGACTTCAGGATCAACTTGTTCTCACTTTCTTGTCTCTAATTTTTCAGCACATTGCAAGAAGCTCAGGAGACGAACACTAAAGAATCGGGCTACATCACAACACCCATGACTAGGCAAGGAAAATCAGGTAGGTTGGGCTCTTAAATTCTTTCTTTTTTTGGTAAGAAAAAGGGAGGACTCACTACACAGTTTATAGGATAAGTAAAGTACCGGGTAAATCTGTCACGAGCCAAGTATGGCCCATCAGGCCAGCATTATCTCCGGTTTCCTTGGCATGAAATGACCGAGAATATTTCTATTCCCCCTGGATGGGATGGCAGTCCAACACAGGTTACTCCCCAGCTGATGCTGGTAGCCATTTATACTCCTGGGTGGAGAGAGGCAAGTGGAGTGAAGTGGCTTGCCCAAGGACACGACATATGACCAGCAGCTGGATGATTACGAGTCCTGAACCCTAACCACTAGGCCACACTCCCCACAAGTGTGGTTACTTATTATGTGGGGAGAATAAAAAAACTCTAGTATATTCAGGACAGTGCAAATAATACTCTTACCCAACGTCTTCAATCTTTGCATACCAGGTATGACAGCACCACTGCTAACCTCCTCCCCAGTGACAGAAGATCCCGCACCAAGGACCCAAGAGTTGAGCCTTCTTTCCTCCGTCCCAGCTGTGCAGGACAGTCCCCGGACCACCCCGGAACCAGACTTCCTGCTCAGACCACAGTCTCCCGTCTCCGATCTGCTGGGCGTCAGTCCCCTTGGCGATCAGAATCAACATAGCAACAACAGCAGTAACCACAATACTAGTCATCAGTCGGGTTCCTTTACGATGACCTCCTTTGAAAGCCTACAGAGAAACAGGGCACCAGAGTTTGGTCTTGATTTGAGTGAGAACAACACTACGCTTCAAAACGGTCTCGGGTCCTCAATTAGTAAGTTTTCTATTGTTAATGCAATCACAATACTAATTGTTCAGAAAAAAGCTTTCAACATTTGGCTTTTTGAAATCCCTTGAGATTGCTGTGTAATGCTGTACCTCATTTGAAGGGCCTTTCAAATGAATTTGCAAGTGGAAATCATCTGCAGATATGCCACGGAATTGTATAATGGGTTGCAAATTTTGACTGAAAGTGGACTTTTTTATAAAAGTGATTTTTAGCTGCGGGTAGCTGTGTGAAACTGACTTCTGACAGTGCGCATTGTATTTGCTTAACTCTGATCGTGGGTCGTCTTGTTTTTGGTATCGTGTTAGGTGAAGGAGACGTTGACATGAGGGTCCAGAATGACCAGCTGAAGCACTTACAGGACAAGCTACAACGGCTCAGCAAAATGGGAGGACATCTGCAGAAAGAGAACACAGGCAAGTGCAAGAAAAAAATATGACTACTGCTGAAAATTAGTTTGAGTTTTTGTCTAAGGCAATACACAGATCCTCTACACAAGGATAAACGACTCACCTGGGTAATGAAAGGTTTGCGGAAACACCATGTGCGAATAATTTCTCAACTAAGAGAATGGTTCTGAAAAGAACCAGAGGTGTATAAACTCGACGTTCCGGTCAGTATGCTCTGACCGTCTTCAGGAGAATTCTGACATCATATATTTTCCACTCATCAGCTGCACATGTCTGTTATGCTCTCTTTAATTTACTTGGAGATTTTAGTCATTGGCTGGTTGAAGTGCACTGCATTGTATAATTCTTGATTGTAATTTGTTTATTCCTTTTTTTTAATCGATTCTAAACAGATATGGCCATCATGATTAAGCGTCAAGACACAAGGCTTAAGAAATGCCGCAGGCAGGAACAAAGCATCCAGCAGCTCGCCAAGAAAGGCCGATAAAATCTGAACCAGGCACTTTATCTCTAATTGTCTTATTGAGTCCTTCGCAAAAAATTGATCTGTTCAAAACCAACTTTGTAACAAATTACATGTTGCATGGTGTCAGTTCGTGTTATTTTTATTTTTTTTGGTATTAATAAAAGTTCAACTTGTATGTTTTATTCAAACCAAAAAAAACTATTTTTCCCCCTTTTTTTGGACATCTGCAATTCTCCTGAAAAAAAAAAGTTTCTTGTCTTGGGCACAAATAGGTCCGTTGTGCGGGCAGACTTGCTCCTGCCCATGCATTATTAATACTAATTGTGGGGCAGGAACCAGCCTAGCCCGCAAGAGTGATATTATTGTATGGCAGCCAAGTAATAATTCAATATTTATAAGATGGAAGGGCAAACACCTATTGAATAATTCAATAACTAAACATGGGCCAATATCTTTTGGTCGATATCTCATTCAAAGGCGAATAATTTTTGTTTTGCTAGCAAAATAGCAATTTGAAAAAGGATTCTCTGGTTTTCGGGATGAAAATCGAAAAAAAATCACAATGAACACAACTTTAAAGAGGGGAGGGAATTAAATTGATATAAAATGGTTAACAAGTTCTTTTTACTTGGGGTCTTTGACAGGTCATTCTGTTGTTTTGAAAAGCTTGTTGAAAAAAACCTCAAAAGTCTTACTCAGGTGGGATTAGAACCCATGACCTGCTTACAAATGCATATAAATACTTGACCACCAATGTTGCCCAGGTCATCTTGAAGGCGTCATGCCTGAAAATGGAACATTATGTGCAAACTTTTCGATATTTTATATTTCCAATTGACTACCAATGGAAAGATAACACTGACATGAATTAAAAACCTTTGAAGTGCAGTTTTCATTAAGTTTGGATGCAAAACATTATTTGGATTTGGATAATTAGTAACAACTAATTTATTTCTCAAGTTATGCACACATCATTCTAGTCTCATCGCATGAACAGTTTCAATGTGCAATAAAAAAAAACTTTTAAGCAGGCAACAAACGCTATGGGTAGACACCGCAGGGACACTGTTCTTATTGTTTCTTTGAAGTATTGTGGAAACAAATCTACGAATAAAGTGTACAAAGTATGAAATCATGTGCCGTGTGCATAATTGTTTTGTGATTTGGGAAGATTTTTGTGTCAACCCCCCCCCCCCCAAAGGTGTAAATACAAAAGCTGGCAATTACAATCTGGTAAAAAAAGGGTCAATTTTTGTTTGGAAAAAAAGATCAATTTTTGGGCAAATTTTGATAAAAATGTAAGGTTAACCCCTTGCATTTTTTTTTCAATTTTGACCCAAAAATGGAATTCCTTGAAACTTGCTAGCAAAAAGCCTAAGGGACCCTAGAACGCATTCCAATTCAATTTGTTGAAAGATATGCTTTTTTGGAGAAAAGTCAATTTTTCGCCAAATTTTGATAAAAATGTAAGGCTAACCCCTTGCATTTTTTTCAATTTTGACCCCCCAAAAATGGAATTCCTTGAAACTTGCTAGAAAGATGCCTGAGGGATCCTACAGCGCATTTCCAAAGAAAATGTGAACGAAATATGGTGTAAAATCATTCAAAAATGTTAATTTATTTCTCACAAAATCGATGGTTTTTGCCCAAATCTTCAAAATATTGGGTGTTTGAGTATTGATTGGTGCTCCTCTGACTTCCAAAGGAATTTCTGCATTGTTTGGAGAAAAGTCATTTGTTGGCCAAATGTTGATAAAAATGTAAGGCTAACCCCCTTGTATCTTTTTAAATTTTGACTCAAAAATGGAATTCCTTGAAACTTGCCAGCAAAAAAGCCTATGGGACCCAAAACACATTCGCATTCAATTGGTAGAAAGATATGCTTTTATAAACAACCGGTTTTTTCGTCTTCTATCGATCTCGAGCTGGAACGGTAAGACATTATTTTTCCCGTTCAACCAGACCTTTAAAATCACGAAAACACGAAATTTTCGGGGATTTCAGGTAACAATACCCCTTTAAATACTGGTCAAGCACATTCTGTTTATTCACATTCATAAATACCTTGAGTCAGAGAGTCAAAACAAGTCAAAAAATGTAAATATCCAACGATTTTGTTCAACAAGTCTACAATGAAACCCTTCTGTCTATGTTTGTGCCTCTCGCGAGTAGATGTTAATATTTCCTTATATGGAGATTGGCGCGCCACGTACTGCGCGATGTGGCTCAGAACAAGGCGGTGCCTGTGTGATGTGCACATCAGACTCCTATGACAAATTGACTCTAAAGTTATCTTTTTGGGTTAAACTCTCTCACGTGACCGGTCACCTCCTAATTAAGCTTTCTTAGGCATGCGCAATACTATGTTGAACAGGACCAATAAAAGGGTAGAATGAACCAGATTTTATAGGAGTCCAAATGTCACGTGACACCGGAAAAGTGTTTAAAACCACTGAGCCAGTCGTTGTTTTATCAACCGTTGAAAACCGCCCACGTGACGGGCTCTCGACCAACAGCAATGGGTAAACTGTCTTAGGGAATTTTTTTAATGCAATTTAATTGCCTGTCTCTACAAAACGGTTCTCAATAATGTTGTTAATAATGTTCACCTTTCAATTGAGCTAAAATGTTACTGCTGTTTGCACCGTAACGCCAATTTATACGCTTCCCTGTACTTCCGATTAATGACGCCGTAAATGAAAGGATTGCTAGCGGAGTGGATGTAGGAGAGGATGCGGACAACTTGGACCAGAATAAAGGCCTGGTGTTCGTCCAGTACGTACACGTGACCACGGAAATAACCGATCAGGAAGCAGAGCTGGGTCACCTCGAAGGGAGCAAGGAGTACGAAGTATGCCGTACCAGTCACGACCAGCATGCGGGCCACCATGTTACGTGCGTGCGGACCAGCTCCGACGTTCGCCTGACCGTGCGACTCCATTGCGGCAACCTGCCGTCCGAGGGCGCGTATGATCCGGATGTAAAAGACGAAATTCGCAACCAGGGTCGCAAAGAAGGGGAAGGTTCGGCACAGAAGGGTGTAGGTAGACATCCAATCGTACGGGGGACTGTATGTGATGACGGTGGACGGTGAGCTGGCGTGGTCGCTCCCTTGCGGCCACTGCAAGCAGAACTCGATCTTCACTCCGCAGGTGGGTAGGAAAGTCAGGGAAAGCAATACGGCTACCAAGCCGGCACAGGTAATGGCCCGGACCGCCCTGCGGCCGGCCTGGCCCCGGGCCACCCGCAGCGGGTGGCAGACGGCGTAGAATTTCTCCAGGGACACCAAGGTGATCAGGAACAGGGTGATGAAGTAGGAGGTGTTGGTGATGAAGTTGGCCAGCATACAGCCAGCGGGGCCTCCGTACCCGGCTTCGTCAGCCGAGATGGGGGAGGACAGGAACAGCAACAGTTTGTCCCCTACCCCAGCGCACACGTCCACCATATCAGCCACGGCTAGGCTGACCAGGTAGTAGTTGGTAGGCGTTCTCATGTGAGGCAGTCTGGACACAACGAAGATGAAAGCCCCGTTGGATAGTACCCCAAGAACGGCAATCAATGGCAGCACCACTGTCGTCATGATGGTCTCGCTGCTGGGATGTGGCTGAGCTATGAGCAAGACATCGTCTTGCGTGACATTGTAGACGCCTCCGTTGCACTCCATATTGGCAATTCAGCGGTCAAACCACGAGCTATCTTCAGAGCTGTTTTTAGTTAACTTCTCGCGTTCACCCCGAACAACTGAGAGCAGTATACGTTAGATTCTTGTTTTCCTTACATCGGCGGGCAAACTTCCTTCGACTTATACACGTGTGTCACTGATTATGTACGACAATCAGCAACGACTAGTGACAAAGAGATGTTGTCCCTTTTTCGTGCCTTTTCTAACAACGGGGCAGTTACGTGGATTATAGGCCTATCGTAGTTCGGGATCGTCACGATGCACCCGGCCTGGAGGCATATTAGCGGTCGCCCTCGTATGTCAGGCGTGATTGTCCATCCTATCGCGTACTAATCTATATGCATCAATCATAATCACGATTTGACGTCTACCTCACATTTTAAAACACTCTGATTTCAAGAAAAGGAGGCGGGATTTCCATACCGTCCGGAAGAGCTCTGTTCCCCACTGATTGGGATCGCTTGACCCTGTCTCAGCTTCTCAATACGACATTTTATTCCCAATAAGTCTAGCGACGCTTATCATACCTGTGGCGCATTCGTCCAGCATACAATACATGCAGCTATACGCGTTCCGTTCCCAATCTTCCAACTGTAATAACATCAGGTCTCAGAGCACCTCACGATGATTTGCGAAGGACGTCCAAAATTACTCCCGTATCTTGCGTCATACGTAATTATCGTATACGGACGATTATAAGTACCGCGGTATATGGAGTAATCGGATTCAGTCAGTCCGAGAATCGATCCGCTCGCCGTGATTCTCTCAAGAGCGTCCCCACTGTTTGATCGCCTTGGACCCGTACCACAGGCGCGTGTGTGCGCTCACCTTGTACAACGTCCTTGGTGCAAGAGCAGCCGGTTCATCTTCGGAGAGAAAAAGGAAAGATGAGAATAGAGAAGGATTTCTTTCTTTCTTTATACAGGCCTACCAGCTGCTCGCGTACTCAAATTTCACTTTGCTTAGTGATGTTCGATAACATGGGCGTGTGAAAAAAGTTATAATGGCAAAAAAAATTTGCGCAGTGGAATTAAAATCAGTCATAAAGAATATTCCTTTACTATTTTACATATCAACTCAAGTATAGGACAGGCTTTAAGCTTGGAGCATAATGGCGAAGAATATTTTAAATGGTAATGACAAACATTAATTTCGGTTGCCATACATGGTGAATTCTTGATGCGAACGTTTAATAAATTGCCTTTAATGTTATTCCAGCAAAGCTAATTGTATGATAATTCCTAAATATAAGCTTTTTAAAGCCGTCCCCAAAATGGTCCTCAAAGTTGCATCGGAAATTACACTCGAAAGAAATTGCACCTTTAAACCTTGGGCAAAATTGACGACAATGTCATCATGTTCCAAATCAATTAATTATCTTTGGCCCATGATACATGAGCGTGCACTTTATTGGTCAAACAATTTCCTCAATTATTTTTGTAAAGCAAGACCAACCAAAGCCAGCCTTGACTCATAATTAATGTACACCCAACTTATCCATTACCATTAGAAGAGCCACTGATGAACACGACAATATAGCTCAATATAGGAGACTGCTGATACTAATAGGCGTCCGTTACTTTGATCCACTAATTTCTTACTATGAAAAGCTATGTAATTTCATAATGATAACTTTCATTCAGGCTGCAGGATGGCCGGGGCCAACTCTGATTCCATTGCCCTCTACGCGACCCGTGTTTGTGCCCAACACTGCTCAGGTTATGCCTTAGGGGTGTAGACCAGTAAATAGGACTAGAATTCCCTAGGCGGGCCATATCACAATTTGTATGCCATCAAATTCTTTGCTATTACTATTAGAGCATTTTGTTGGCCATGAACTTGAAGGTTTGCAAAAAAAGATGGGATGGAAGCCGTGCACATGCGTGCGAGCTTGTGTGAAATTCGCAAGAAATTGGGACCTAAAATTGCTCTATTTTGTAATGGAGCGCAAGCATCTTTTTTTCAAAATGACCATGGACCATGGGGGTACTTTTCGGGGTGATCATCTTTGGATGGAAGTTTCTACCCAAAGTCATCGGATAATTTAACAAAAATTGAATAGAATATGAAAGATTATCAAACAAACTTTAATTTGATGGGTGTCTCAAACACCTAGGAGAGTTGTGAGAATTTTCAATAATTTTCAAATGTACGCGTAATTATGGAGGTCTGTGGAAGTCGATTTGCAGGTCATTAGTCCGTCGAAAAACAACATGAAACACATCATGCACTTTGCTTTCAAAGCGTCCAACTGCCGCTCATATCTCAGGGCGATTTGCTATTAAGAGGAAAACTCATCGTCCGTTATGGTACCGAATCATCGTCAGAATGACCAATAATAAAGCCCAAATGTCAAAAAAGGTCATGCGTTTGGCCGTTTTATTACAAAGCCTCAGGGTTTGATGAGTCCACAACGAGCGGTGACATGCATAATTAGGGATGGACAGACGGTAGTGCATTTTGATACAGGATTTAAAAATTCAGCTCAAATTGAGGTTTTTATATATGATTCAGGGCCGTACCAGCCCGGTGGTGGAAGGGGAGGTTCGTTTTTACCAAAAAAGGGGACCTTTTCACCATAAGAGTGGACCTTTAAATGTGTATAAAAAAAAACCAGTGGAATAAGCATGGAAACACACAATCGCGATAAAACAGTCGTTTGACCCCCTCTCCCCCACCCCCAGACTACGGGCCTGTCATATATTTTGTTTAATGTATTTACAGAGGCTTTTATGGGCATATTAACGTTAATGGGTTTGACGAAACTTAAATATCAGTCATCGAGGCGTGAGTTTAAAAACAAAAAAGATCAGACGTATAATATCTGCATAACAAATTCGTGATAGTAGGCCCTACATTTCGCTACTCAACAAGGGCCTCATTTTTAAGGGGGAAAAGCTCGAAAAACATCACTTCAAGTAAACGTAATTCCCTTCTGCAAATTGGAGAATGTTTGTCTTTTTTAGACAATTTCCGTTGACTTGCTTGATCGAATCAATATAAATTCAAGTTAAACAAGCGTAGGATGATACGAATCTTGTCCAAACTTCGCACCGCACTCAATTTCACACTATACTGCTGGTATCCATGACAACGGGCCTATTAGAAGATCGAATCTTTTGAAATTCAGCGAGTGAGCCACTTTATTCTTCCAAGAAAATGAAAGTGCCTGCGAGTTATCTCGAAAGCAAAATGTTGATTACCAGTGCAATAACAGACTCTACCCGCTGTTCAATTTAATGCCCTATTTCCATTCAACGGATGTCAATGAATTTAGGAGTAAAGCCTTCTCTTTAATACTAGACTACACACTAAAAACGTCAACCTTGAATAGTATGTGTTCTGTGCAATTAAATCTTAAATTGAGATGGCGTTGATGGGCCACATTGTTGATTCAGACATGAGAGATGTTCTCATGGGGACTGCTCTATATTAAGCAACTACATTAATACAAGCCAGCGCCGAAAATACTGCATTTTGTTGAAACAACACATTTCGCATTTTAATCAGACACCTCTTATTGTGCAGGTGCCTTCTGTGTTTATGCCGTGCCTTATGCAGCTCTTTTGTCCGACATCTCACGGCGCCGAAAAGTATACTCCTTCGTAATATAAACATTATTTTTACATCGGCAGCTTTTTTTTTCCATTTAGATGGACTCTGATATTGAGTGACAACGCCTCCGGAAAATCGATGTACAACCTACACCTTTATAGTCCACGAATAACACATGGGCGACTAGAATGAGTCAATGCTGCATACATATGAAATTCAGTGTGTATCCATTTTCCAGACTAGCTGGCTTGTGCAATGTTCACAGATATGTAACCGATTGTAAACAAAATGTGGACAAACTAAATTTGGTACATTGGGGGCAGTATTAGAAAAAAGTAGGTTTTTCCAACGATGGTCGGCCGACCATCGTAGGAAATTGATACGAAAAAATCCACTGTCCTTGAAAAGGACAGCACACAAGGTGCCATGATTCTACAGGATGACTAAGGCTGTCACTCACTAACGGTCTGATAAGGTGTTTCAGAATAATTTGGAACTTTTGGTTTTGATGCCTGCAAATGTTGAACATTACGTTTTAGTGTGGTCCGAGTTTACAAAACTTTGTATTCTGGTAATATCCAAGTAAATAATACTGTGCTAATAAAACTCGCATATATTAATACCTAGAAACACAAAAACGGAACACAATCGCCAAATCTAATGAAAAGTGCTACTGTAGCCTATGGGGAAAAGGAATGTTCTAGTTCTTGTTCGCGTTAAGCTCTTAAAATTAAAGTTAACAAAGAACGCTCGGTGAGAGCTGGTAGACCTATACGAAATACGTAAAGATGTATTACCAAAATAATATTTCGATTCAGAATAAGAAAACCTACCTTTAGAAACTACTCCTCACATTCTTGAAATAAGATCGCTCATCGAAAGGTGCTTATAACATGTCCCTTGCATCATCAGGTTGTGGCGCAACACAATTAGTTGCTTGACTACGAACCGTCGATGTATATGTAATAATCACGCAAGAGAAACATCGCCTCTTATATACATGGCAGGAAGACTTCACTTAGACTTGATTCCGGTCCAAAGTTCGGGCCCACGGGCTCCAATAATCAATACGACATGATTTCATATCCCCCTAAGAATCAAGTGAGGAATCCAATCCATTCCCACGCAACTATATGGCCTTTATTAAATTTGCTTTGGGTGGGATTTAATGCTAAAGGAAAACTGACAGATATCGTAGTTTTTTTCCCATCTAGGATGAAAAATTGTATAGTGGAGCAAACAGCTATATTGGGATCTTGATAGTTATTTTTTTTACCAGATCATGTCCAAAATATTTGAATTTTATACCAGTAACCTAACCCGTGACGGAGTACATCAAGGCGGAGAGTTTGACCGATTGTTAAGCTCTGGCAGGAGCTTCTACGTGTCACTTCGTGGTTGGTCGGTCGGGCTGTCCACGGAAAACTGACACAAAAACGAGCCCCTACGTTTTTAATAAAAAAAAAACATTTTTAATGTTCACAAAAAAGCAAACAAAACAAATGAAATACTTCACAAACACTGTTTGTAACAATTTGTGAAGTTGTTTATGAAAATTTTGTCAATGGAGGTCAAGATAATTATGTGTCTCGTGGCATACAGCGAGGTATACTTATAGGGGACTTATTTTAGTCAATTTTCGGGGATAGAATAGCGCAGCGTGATTTTCGCGTGGGCGGCCTCGAGGGTTCGTGGGACGGTGCGTGGGACGCCCATCCCGGGCTTGTACGCACAATCTCCGGTCAACGTTGTATACTTTCATGCAAGACGGCCAGAGCTTATTGTGCACTTGCACTTGTTTACTATATTTTAACACACTCTAACGAGATCCCCCCCCCCAAAAAAAATCGCAAAATTGTAAAATCCAGGTGTCGCTTTACCTCAGAGCCTAGTGTTGTCTAAAGCCGTTGATAGTGGCCGACTCTGACTCTCAAAATCTACCCGTCAGTAGCCGGACTAGTTAAATCTGTGGGTATAAAACAAAACATGACTTGCGCCTCGGGGGGAGACTAGCAGCCCCCTCTCTTAAAATATTCCAGATCCTATTAAATCCATTGCAAATCATACCCTGTGGCGCGGACGCGCGAGCATGCATAAAACTGTTGCATACATATGACTCCCAGATTATGACATGCCAAACATGCTATAAATGTATAAGAACATATTATAAAAGTAGGGACATTTGTTGATTTGTTGATTTTTTTCATTGAGTCTATAAATGCCTAAGACAGATTTGTTTCGAGTATACTCTCACAAAATCGCCTTAAGCTAACGTGTTAAGTATATAACATTTGGTTTGAAATTAAAAGAAACACTTGATACTGTAAACATTTGTAATTATTCTTTTTGATATGTTAAACGGCCCGTGACAAGAATTTTACTTAGGAACATTATGTTGTGTAACTTTCTACTTCTCTTAAATGTATGAAAACAACTTGGCATTCCTTTTTGTAAATGTTGTTGAAAAATGCACTTCTTTAAACATTTAAATATTTCCTATGCTTTTCCTGACAAATGAGGACGCTGTTGCTGTGACGTCACTTCAGGAAGGCACTATTCAGTTTAGAGGTTTTCTGTTGAAATTGTAAACTTTTGTCCAAAATTTGCTCATTAAAAACATTTGTAAGAAAACTTTGCTCATTGGCCTACTGTCGATGTATTGCAACAACAAATCCAAAAAAAAAAAAATTATGGCAAATTTTTGTGCTGAAATTGCTGTAAACATTGAGGTTTGTGTCTGAAATGCCACACGCTTTTGCTCATGAATATACAAATTTCATTTGCATAAAAATGGCACCAAAAAGCCCATCAAGACGGCAAAATGAAAATTCAAAATAAGATTAAAATTGGACACAAAGGAGAGTATTTTCAATAACTGCATTAAAAAAAATTACATTACATGAGCCCTTTAATACTAATTATATGAAATGTGCATGCATTTCAAGGATACATATTACTGATATTCGAATTACTAGAGTCGGACATTGACCAAAAAAGTCATTATATTCATGCTCCTGGCTCTTTGTAAACCCCATGCAAAAATCTTACTAAGGTGTTCACGGACATGTCAACTTGCAAAATAAACATCTTATCTGAAACTGAAGACAAAATCACGGAATTGCTCTAATGGCGGTCGGTGATTTGGCAAATCCCGCACGTATACGACAACAAGCAAGTGCGGACTTGATGGGAATGATGTAGCAGCTCTCAAGCTGTAAGGTTAATGGATCATTTATTGATGGAAACGGAGGGAGTTGCAAGAAAGCATGTCCGTTAATAAACTGCGGCATGTAATCAAAGCAAATCACGGTGAAATGAAGACAATGCTCCTCGGTGGTTCTCCTATAAGGGTGACTGCTTTTAGGCAATGTCTGTGCGACATGGCCAGAGATTGTGTGGTGCATGAGTTATGGCGGGGTCAATAATAAAGGACAGACGAGACAGGCGAGGCCGACAGACATTAGCACACAAAGAGGGCCGAGGAAAATATCGAAAAAGTGCACTCATTCATTTAGAATGTACCTGGCAATTTCGTTGTCCTTTTTCTGTTTGACAAAAATATTCCCAACTTAACTGTGCAATATATCTAATGAAATGTTGTCTTCCTGATCTGGACTCTTCCGTTTGCAACTTAACCATGGGTTAGGTTATTTATTTGAAAATGGAAAAAAAGGTACAGGTTTTATCCCAACGACAATATATTGCAAACATTGCAATGTTAAAAAGAAATGGATGTCGTAAAAAAATGGACATTTACACGGGGTGTGTGTCAAAAAAGGAAACACGGATGCCAGGACCATCATCCTCGAGAAAAGGCCTTTGTATTTCATCTCATTAAAAGCTGATAAATCGCCAGATGTGAAAGAGAAATATCGTGCCAAAATTGTCCGAAAATCTACATGTGGACTATAGTGGAATTCGGTGTAGGCCTACTTGTACAAAAAGTGAAATGTTATGAAATAATGTTGTGGCGGTCATTGGGTGAAACTGAAACTTAAATAAGAGGCTAACAATGTCTTTCAGGGTATTTGAATAAACTTGAAGGACTCATAAGCATTTACAAACAAATCTAAAAAGGACCGCAGATAAGAACTGCATTCAAGCCAGCCTGACTAAATCTAGAATCCATGGGCTGTAGGTCGGTAAATTAAGTCTTCACGTCGTTTAATACACTGTCGCGTGAAAACACACGTGAACGAACCCGGAGACCTAGGACCAAAAACGCCGGATGTGAAAGGTTGCAAGAAAAATTCGTTTTTACCCATCTCCAAGTGATTTATCATCATTTTTTGTTGAGGAATACCAAGACAAGATTCCACCATGAATGTGTCTTGGGGCGTTAAGGGTTAGAAATCATTGTGTCAAAAATTATGGCAAGAAAAGGCCAACCAGCTTAAAATGCCCGCGGGCCGCGCAAGGGTTCCGGAAGCTCGCCGCGTAATTACCTTTTACTTTCAGGCTCAAGTCCCGTCAATCTTTAACAGCGCCATCTGCCGTCAGTTGGTGTACAGCGGTTGTTCAAACACCCCCTCCCCCATGTTGTTGCAGACGAAAAGGTGATTGCCGCCCTCATCCGTTAGGTCGCATTTAAGTCCGTGCTCGTATTTACTCGGTGAATGATCGGCATCTATTTTGATAAACGTGACGGGCCTGCAGTAAAATAATATAAGGCCTTGGAGTAAAACGTATTGAATTATTCATGCAAAGTTCCCAAAACCCTGCGCCGATTAGCACCCCGAGGATGTTCGAACCATGAAGTGCCCAACTTAAAAGCAGTGACGAACCGGACCAACACTTTTAAGTTACAAATTTCAATTTGATACATAACGTTTGATATACATCTGAAAACTTTCAGATAAAAAAAGTGAATCTGAAAAGGGAAATGAGTTTATTTTTAACGAGAACTTTTTTTTTTTTTTTACATCGTTTCTCTTTCTTATTTTGAGTTCAGTTCAATCAATGTGTGGTACTTGACAAACCCAGACAGATTTTAAAGTGGTTTTGCTCCTTTAAGGAGTGTAATACACGCATAATGTATACTGTGCGTGACATTTAGCCGATGGATAGGAAATGATATTCATATTTAATCCGCTATTCCGCTTGAATGGAGTAGGATATACATCCATATTCCGGGTGTACGATCTGTTGTGAAACTTCATGGATCAGTTGTAAATGCCAATCAGGTTCGTCACCGAGGCTGATAAAAAATAAGCTCTGACCTTTCCGGTGCCTCTGTCTCTCTCTTTGCCATGTCTGACTCTCAGCTGTACGTGTCGAGACATCTGGTCATCTCGTCTACGGCGTTTTTATTATTCATGTTCACTTAGGGTTGGGTGGAAACCTTCTCCGGAAAGTACAATCACTTCCCTTCGTGTGCTATAGCTGTGCCCTTGGCTTTCATGCATAGCGCATCAAATGCAATGGCAAGCCTGTTTTACTGCTGCTGAACAAGTGCTGCATGTACTCAGAATCTTACTCAAATGCTATCCACAGTTTAAAGCACAGGTGGGATAGGGAGATATCACACAGAAGAGCAATACATGCTCAATTTCTTTGGTTTGCTGTCTAGCCCTGATGTGACCGAGTATCATGCAGGAGTATCGTTTTAAATATGGGAATAAAATGTGTGCTTGGCCGGTTTTAAACACTCTACTCTGGTAGCATTGCGTATGCCTACCCGTACATGAGGTTGTGAACGTTGAACTAATAAAACGGTGATGGCACCGGAGTTCGTAGGAGACAAAATTTCATGTGGACCCTGAAAAATTGTTTAAGACCAGCCAGCCATGTTTTTAGAAACCGTTTAAAACCGGCCACGTTACGGACTCTCGACCAATAGGATCATGGGTAAACTGTCTTAGGCATCAAACTTTATGAATTCGGGCGATTCCCAATGCAGTGCGCCACCAAGAGTTTCACAATGAAGAGTCCATTTTGTTCTCGTGGATGATTCCAAAACTGCTACCCAGTGGACAGGGGGGGGGGGGTATAATACAAAACAAAAGGATGTACAGGTCCCCAAAAAGGACATTTCTAAAGGTGTAAAGGTCTCCACAAGGATTTCACGAAATAGTTATATGGATTTTTCTCAAAACCGAGTAATTTCCAAGGTGAAGGCCTACTTAGGCCTATCCGTCGCAAATTAAAGTATTTTACGTAAGGAACATTTTGTCAAAATTTCGACCCCGGAAAGTAATTCTGATTCACATTAGTGGAGTGCTGTGTCCAATGGTTACGGTGTTCGACTCGTGTGCCGTGGTACATGGGTTCGAATCATGACGGGGAATATGGTGCTTGTGCTCTTGAGCAAGGCACTTTATCATTATTGCTTCGTCCGTCGGATGGGACGTATAAAGTCGTAGGTCACGTGTGTTGTGTAATGCACGTTAAAGAACCCAGTAACACTTATCGCTAAGAGAAGGGGTTTGCCCCGGTGTTTCTGGCAGTGGCTGCAATATGCGCCGCAGCACCTTGTAAACCCTTTATAAAGGTGCTACATAATGGGTCTCACATTTCTCATTAACTTCATTTACCTGTCTTTATTACCAGCGCCTTGAGTACCTAATTGTTGGTATAGATACGTGCGCTATACTCTGGTATTATTATTACTATTACAAATAGGAGCGTTTTGAAAATAGCTTTCGACCCTCCAACCTGTTTTGCACTTGCTAGCACTCTCGTACTCATCCGCACTCATCCGCACTCGTCCGCACTCAGCCGCGCTCGTACGCGCTCGCCCGCACTCGTTCGCGCCGCTCGCTCGCACTCGTTCACTCACCCGATCTAATCCGCACTCGGCTGCTCTTGCTCGCACTCGCACACACTCTTCCAACCGGCTAACACTTATCCCTAAAATTATTGAATGGCTATACTGGGAAGCTAATTGCCCCCCTATCGTCGATGTCAATCATCACCCTTGAGACGTCGACGATCAAGGTGATACACTCCCAAGGCCAGGGCCGGGCCGCGGCCGGTCCAACCACCCGTCTAGTTAATAAATCATAATTGCCTTTCACTGCAGCAGGTGCTCTTCCATGCAGTGTATGATATCCTCAGCTCTCTGCATGAGCTGACTTCTCGCCACGTGTGAACCATATCCCATGTCTTTAACGAAATTTGATGAGGATTATTATGTTTGGATGGCGTGCAATACCCCCACACAGTGGTTGATTTTCATTCTTAGTTGCTCAGCGGGGGAAAAAATGCGATTTTAGAGAGTGCGAAGCGGGTTTTATTTTTTTGTCCAAGTGGGGAGCTGCATGTGGGCATATGTTATATACATATTTCCCTGGTTATCTGCATCTCTTTATATACAAAAACGACGGAGAAAACGTCAGGCGTGGGGCCAGCGATTTTGAATCACCTCTACGGGTTTATATTATACAGCTACAGAAGTACGTGTTAAAACACAGAATAATATTCCTATCTAAATAAGCAGCAATAGCAAGCGAGCAATTAACGCCACGGAGGTATAATCAATATAATAACTTCGTGGAGGCTTATTAAACTTTAAACACATCCACATCTATGATTGATACTGTAAGAGTTATTCTATCTGCTCACCTGCTACACCGCGTCTGCAGCGACTTGCGAAGGACGCACTTTCCCAATGTCTTGGGAGACGAGTCTTCATACAGCTGCATGCTCTTCACACAAATCTCCCCAGTCCTGAAGATATAAAATTTGTTTTACTAAATGGAGTTTCGAACAAAATACTGTGTAATTTGCAAGTGGTACTGCGAAACTTGGCCATAGAAAAATGGCTTAAAGGGTCCATGCAATGAATTTTTATTGGGAACACGTTGTGTACAACTTATACTCCTCTTAAACGTATAAAAAGTATTTGACATCCCTTTTTCGGGTAATTTTATTGAAGAGTGCACTTCCTTAAATATTTTTTTTTAAATTCCACGTTTTTCAAGACAACTGAGGGCGCTGTTGCTGTGATGTCATTCCAGGAAGCCGCTGTTCAGTTTGAGGGGTTTTCTGTTCAAATAGTGAACCCAAAATTTGCTTATTCAAAACATTAGTGAGAAAGGGTTGCTTATTGGCTTACTGCCATGTACTTACACCACAACGAATCACTAAAGAAAACAAAATTTATGACCGGCAAAATATCCAAAATTTTAGCAACTTTTTGTGCTGAAATAAACTAGGTTTCTTCCCGGAATGACATCACAGTTTTGCTCACGAATATGGAAATTCGCATTAGCATAAAAAAAAACAAAAAACACCATTATCCCTTGAAAATGGCAAAAGGAAAATTGAAAATAAGGTTAAATGTGACACAAATGTGCTTTTAAAAAGGATTGCATTAAAAAAAAATTAATTCATGGGCCTTTAATGATTGAGAAAATGTTACAAATAAATATCAGGATGTGTACATAATTATAAACATACAGCTAGACCGGTGGGATCGCACTATGCTTAAAACGCGCAAGTCACTCCGACGACGAAGTGCGCCACGTTTTACAACTGAGCGAAATGCACGCACCTCAATATGAACGGGAATGCTCTGAACGCAAGCGTGGCACCATCTCAGTCATTGGCGTCCAATCGTGCTCGCTCCATTAATATCAGGAAAATCAGATGATGAATGATAAAACTGACAAAATAACTTGAGAGACAGACAACAATAATAATAAATGACCAAGCAGTGCAGGCAAACTGGACAGATTATCGGGGTTAAATTTAGAGCGCAATTATGAGAACTTTGATCCAGAATGACAAATTTCAAGCGACGACAGCAAATCATCTGATGCAGGATTCGCCCGGCCGTACGTCAATGTCATCTTTAGCTCGAGGGCCTTCAAATGAGCAGACCAAAGCGGCTGAACTTGCTCATGCAGACGTGCACACGGGCCAATCAGTCGCAATACGGAAAGGTCTGCTCCACAGGGCAAAGTGATTGTATGTTGGGCACAGCAGAGTGTCTTTTACTCCGGCACTGCGGAAATCGTCTTCGCAAAATGAAGACATGACGACGGATGTTTTTTGAATGCAGATTTTAATGAGCAACATAAACGTTCCTTGAATCGCGTTTTTTTCCCCTTCATGAATTGCCACAGAAATGATATAGTTTCGGTCACTTGACGCCAGTAAGTCGGGAGACTGTTTACATGAGTGGAACTAGCAGCTACACTGACATGGCTCGTCTTATAATTTTTGCATGCTATCAATTTTGGAACCCTAAACATGAAGTTAAAAAGCGTAAAGAAGTAGTAAAAGTTCAAAACAAGCTCCCCTGGATTGCTATAGGCACATTATCTTGACCGAGACAGTATAAGCTTCTAAACATGTGCTAGATTATAACTTGAAGCACGAGACTACAGAAAGGTTGTCACTCAGATGAAGACGTCCACGTACACTCTCCTTTCTGCCGTTGACCTCCTCACACCTTCCATTTAGATAATCTTTCCTCAGGGCAGAAAACGCCATTACACAGACGTTTCTTAATACTTTATAAAGCCTCATTTATCTCTCACGCAGCGCATTGAAACACACAAGTTGACCTACTGCTCCCTTCCAAACCCCACAGGGCTGATGCGTTTGTCCATTTGAACCGGTAGATGTACATATCATATACTTGACCCATACTGATAAACTCACACCACTTGAATCCGCACTTAAAAACGTTGCAATAAAGACCGGACATAAAAATGGCTTGTGTAAAAGTGCAAAACAAAACCTGTAAGGAATTATCGAGTGCATTGTTTTGATCAGTCATTATAATTCGAGTAAGCATATACGAAGAGAGAATCATTCTACATTTTGATGAGTGTGAATACGGAGAGGACAACATTAATGAAGAGGACCATACCCACGTCAATTAAGGGGCAATGAAGGAGGAGCGGTCCTCTATAGTTAAAGCGGACGAGCATTCAATCGAAACATACAATAAAACAACTTTGATGACGACTATGATCTCCTGAACTTAAATTTATCAGTAAGCCTACGTAGTACAATAAAATATGGCACAGTGATATAATCAACAGATGATTGGCTGTGTACGTACGTGACATGTACGTCACAATGCAATATTGAATCACAGGGTCCCAAATAACACAATCTCTCTCACGAAGTACTCACGAACAGTACTCACTGGGAGTTTCTATTATGATGGTTCCCTCCCACATGGTTCACATTAGGAGCATGGCCGGAGCCATGCTCCCTACAAAATCGAGAGAATTCACAGAGAAAATGTGTGCTGGTCTTCTCTGCTTGAAACCCAGAGGAAAAAAACTTGATACAAGTTGCCTTTGTGCGGAAGCACAAAGGTCACAACAAAGTGTTGAATGAAAACATGCAAATCACTTGCCAAACTTTTCGGCACAGAAACTGAGGGCGCACTTGGTATCCTTACATTAAGAACGACTATAGAAGAATTGGTACGACACCACAAACTGATGGTCATTTCCCAATGCGTGACCACCTTGTGTACACTCGTAATAATGACATATACTGTTCAAGGTGATGGGTTGCAAAGTATCCAGGCAGAGTAAAAGGGTCCAATCATTCTTTCAGTCACGAACTGACCAAAACAAACGCGTTTTGATGGGCAGCAGTGATGGATTGCGCCAGGGGTAGGTGGCATTGTCAACCTCCTTTCCGGAGTGCGAGTTTTGTTTAGGCGAGCTCACTCGTTTCCGTAGATCGGGACACGATGGGTATACAAACGCTATAGTCGCTCTATAATCAGGGTCATTTCCGCCTCTCATCGCAGTCATCCGATTCGGCCGGAGGGCTGTTTTTCGGTCGTGTAACATCTCCCCAGCGAGAGATGCATTACCCAAGCAAGAGCCAGCTTTCCTGCGTCTATGATGGGAGCTTAGCGCCGGAAGAAGACGTTGCTAATCCCACTGAGAACATTTTCAGGCGCCATAGAGTATCATTTTCAGCTACTCGGTAAATGTTTCTCCCCCGGCTCGACAGAACATGAGTACATTTATAATCGAGTTGGTACCCCCGGGAGAGCTAATAAATACGGATAATCTTTCTTTCACTGCAGAATAGCAAGTGGTGCTACACTCTGAGTAAAGCCTCTATAATTATACGTGGTTTCGTTTTCTTTAATTTCAAGTGGCTTCTTTCTTACGTGTGGTTCAGTCGAATTATGAAATACAAGGTTTTTTTCAACGGCAATATGCAGCAAATTTTACATTTGTGTGTGGTAACAAACTTTAAAGGTTCAACAAGTATAAATATCTGCTGTAAAAAGCTGATATGGTGTTAAGAAAGAAATACAAAGTAAAAACCATTTCTAACAAGCCAGTGCGTTCAAATACGAGACATGAATTATATTTTTATGTTGACTTTTTGCCCTGCACTGAATTTGAGTGTCCTCCTTTCTTTTTTTTAATAGATGGCATTGAAAGCGAAGAACTGAGAGGCACCCAAAGGAATCGTAAGTCTTGGAGCACGTGAGGAAAAGACGTACAAAGTTGCTTTGCGATGTTGGACTCCTGTAACCCTTGTTCCTCTGTACTCTATACGTACATCCTCACACCTGAAAGTGAGCCCGCATTGTTCTTTACCCAGAGACATGCGCAATAGGGTCAGTGAATCCGTATTACATAGAGTCCAAATTTCATACAACACCAGCTCATTTGCAGCTGTCCTCGCGAAACGAAAGGCAGGTGTTGTTGCCACCAATTTAACACGATAAAAATCCAAAGGATATACTTTTTGAGATCAGAAGGCGGCTAGATTTCGTAATTATCGTCATTACCGAGTGCGATGAAACAAACGTTCTTGCCCCTGTCATATATCTTCTATTGTCCGCTGTTCCGGTGAGCGGAGAAACTGCGGATGTTCTCCCCCGCTCTCGTCCGGGTTAATTGCCCGGTCCTTATTGTAATGACCACGCACCGACCTTTGGTCTTGGGACAAAGTAGGCCGCACGGTTCTCGCTGCGTGAAATGAGTGCAATGCTTCATCTTTCCGAGTGTCACTGGTCACTCTGAGATATGGATCGTGGAATGACGATGTTATAAGACCGTAAAATTGCTCCTAGGAGCTGCACGT
Source organism: Patiria pectinifera (assembly GCA_029964075.1). Taxonomy (NCBI): domain Eukaryota; kingdom Metazoa; phylum Echinodermata; class Asteroidea; order Valvatida; family Asterinidae; genus Patiria; species Patiria pectinifera. Next base: position 32,172,533 of record CM057135.1, read on the forward strand.
CTTGGTTGATGGCGCCTCGGCCACTCGAATGGGTTCTTGCGTTGCAGCTGAGCAACCCACGCCGTAAATAAGGGGGAGGAGTCACTGCTTTGCAAGACAAGCCTCGCAATGAGCATCATGTATCGCAGCCTTGCCAATGACTTCATTTCAGACAATAATAATAATAATAATAATGGAGTCTTATATAGTGCATTTATCTACCAACAATTAGGTACTCAAGGCGCTGGTAATTATGTCTATTTTTAAAAACAGGTATAAATGAAGTTTATGAGAAATGTGAGACCCATTATAATGTAGCACCTTTATATTACAAGGTGCTGCGGTGCATATTGCAGCCACTGCCAGAAACACCGGGGCAAACCCCTGCTCTTAGCGATAAGTGTTACTGGGGTCTTTTTAAACGTGCATTACACAACACACGGGACCTACGGCTTTACGTCCCACCGGAAGGACAAAGCAGTAACGGTAAAGTGCCTTGCTCAAGAGCACAAGCATCATGTTCACCATCAGGATTCGAACCATTATGGCACACGAGTCAAACACCGTAACCATTGGACCACAGCACCCCACAACAAGCAATATGAACTTGTTCTAATGATTCTAATGACGGCAACTTCATTATTCTAGGCCACAACACTATAAAAACCTACTAAAAAAAGTTATTAGATACAAAAAAGGTTCAGGACGAAAAGGGTCGTTTTAGGCGCATCCTTCAGCAGAGTCTGTCATGTTCAGTATTACTGAGTCTTCTCCATAAATTTCATTTGGTTACAACAAGAAAAGAATCGGAGAGTGTACACAGATCACAGTGGGTATATCAGAGCGGTACGAAAATGTTGGAGGCCACGGTGCGATGGAAAGGCCTATGCTAGACCATCTGCAAGATGTTTCTAATGCTGCAAGTGGAGCTTCTTCTATATAGATCAAGCGAAGACCAACGTTAATGATCTCCAACACGGTATGACAAGGGCCTGTTTATCACCCGCCAAATCCAATCAACCTACGGTGAATGCCGCATGAAACATGCAATTTGATGAATCGCTAACGGCGGACTCTGCTGTTCCAGGAGGCGAACTGCATGAAAAACACCAACCAATCATATAGAGAGATGGCAAACAAAACATCAATAAAAAGAATTATCGCAACTGGACAGTTCTTCACCCATTAACACACAGTCATTTGACATCCCTTCAGTGAACGTTTTTGTCTTTTCGAGTTGCTCTTTACTGAAGACAGTGTCATTGCCGGCCAGAAAAACACTTCTTCACAATGAGAGGCTTTTAGACATTTTCGAGAGTTAAAGACAGCCGACGCATTGAGAACCTCTCGCCCTGCCGCACTATTCAAGGAAAGAGGATCTATTTATCTGCATTTTTTCTTAAACGGCTTGTCCAGCCCGGTTCCTTGGCTTTATCAAGTTAGGATGTATAAATGAGAGGAATTATGCGCTAGCCTGTATGACCCATCGATCTCGGAGACTCGGCGCAATTGTACGCGGAGGGGATACTTTTAGCCCCGGGGCGTGCATTGAATACCGCGCGCGGCCGGTACGGAAGGCCATGATACGGCCGGGTTTTGTCACCACTTGGCCGACTTTACAATCGTCATCAGCTATGAATAGTCTTCTCTCTTACACCTATTCAAACGACCTCAGCACAGATATTCAATGTGTCTGCTTTGTCTTGATGTTAATATTAATTATGAAGACTCAATGTAATATAATTATGTTTAAGTGGCTTGAACTGACAATTGAAAAAATGAGCCTCCTAGCCTTCGAAACCTCTGTAGCCATTGTCTACACACCTGTATAGCTATATGTAATTGTTCATTTTGGCACATGGTTACTTGTTCTATGATTGTATCAACCAAATGAGTCTATTACATCTTGTGTTAAGACTTCAAAATGAGAATTACTAAACTACTAGCCCATCAGTCCCAGCCTATAGCAATGAACATCAACGCACGACCAAAGCAAACGTCGTTCCATAATCGGATGGCTTCCATTATTCTGGCCACGTTGATCTGATACACGGTACCCTGTGGAGACATGTGCATAATAGGGAACACAAGACCGTATACGTCTCCAGGGAGCAATTTCTATTGGTGAATACGTCTCCACAAGGTTATCACGAAATAGATATATGGATTTTACTCAAAAACTAGGAATTTCCAAGGTATGTTGATGTGTCGCAAATTGAAGTATTTTATGTAAGGGATCTTAGGCCCGAATTTCAGTTCAGGAAATTAATTCTGGTTAAAATAGGAGCATTTTGAAACTACACTTTCAGACTCTAAAATGTTAAATACACGAGAACAAAGAAATGACTCCACAGGGATACAAAACCCAGTATGCGTGTACATGTGGCCTGCTATATCTTGTGATTGTCCGTTCACATGAATAAGTAAGCTAGCTAAACACTCCACCATTCCCATAACAACTGCTGACGTAAATCACGACTTTGCACATTGCAAAGACTACAATCTGTCACTGAAACCACTGCGCATGTTCTCATCAGAGCATTGATACATGCGCAAATCACAGATAAGAATCCTCCATCCCGCAACTCGATGTGATTTATGCGTACCTGCACGTCACTGATCTACTGGACACACTGTAAAGGGGTTTTGCTCTACGATAATCCCAAGTCAGGCCAGAGAATACAAATGCCTAAGGCTTCTCATATCGGATTTGAAAAAGATAGGAACATAAATAACGCTAAAGTAAACGTAATATAGGATTCAGTTGGGTAAACTACAGGCAACACAGACGAAAATCAAATCCGATTTTTCCTCGATGAAATGATTATAAACATTACTCTTTCGTATACCTACAATGGACAGTAAAATTCATCATAGTGAAAAAATGAAACAAAGTACAAGTATACCAACCACGTTCATTGACCGGTTATGAACCGCCCAGATTTGTGGCACAACACATTCAAGGTGTATACAAGGAGAGTCAGAAAGATCTGAACCAAAAAAAGAAAAAAATTATTAAACTATCTAGCAATTATCAAAACAAGTGCAAATGAGATATGTTATAGGCTGGTATTTTGGACTTATTTGGTGAAAATGTCATGTCATGTATATATCCATTGTACCAATTTGAAGAAAGGCGCTAGCAAGGAACACACGTTAAAAAAACACTCTGACCACGGTTCCATGGTTCAACAAATTTATTGAAGTCGCGTACTGATGTGAAGCAGTGTAATAAATAAAAACCTAGTCATGGTGACTGACTCACTTAAAGTTATTGACACATTTAACAACCCCCCCCCCAAAAAAGGCAAAAAAAAATGCAATACAAATTCCGCGTGCAAACTGGAAAATGAGCCACTTCAATGAAAATGGCATAACTCCTCACCACGGCCACTAATTTGAAGAAAAAAAAATCAAAATTCCTGTGGAAGACAAAGATATAACCATTCGTATGAAACACTCAGTTTTTTTCTCTCAATATACTCTTTATTCTCCAGATGATATCTCCAGACCATTCTGACTCGAGCTGTGTGCGTGAATACATTTTGTTTAATTTTCGGGGAAAAAAATGATAACTTAGATAAACATCGTTGACTCATCGTCGAGACACGTGATTGTTTTCGTTACAGTCACATTCAAAACTAGAACGTTTTTTTCCGGGGTGAAACGCACTAAATGAGCATCAACCACGACAAAATATGTTATGTTTGGCTATCTCGATTATTATTTTACTCTTTTCTTCGCAAATATTATAGACTTCTTTGAAGTAGCAGAACCACTTTGCAACTGACGTCTGTGTGGTCGTCATTGACGATAGGAACGTGGCCAAACCCGGTCAGTTGATGTTATTATTCCTAACCGGACATCGGTACTGGCTGCTGTGCCCACGTGTCGCGCACGTGACCGGATAACCATCAACGTTCGGTTGAGACCAGAGACGGAAAAACAAAAAAGGATTAAGTAAAAACAAGCAAAGGGATGGTGACGTACGTCGGTTATTTGGCGAAGAGTGCACGTTCGCCGTGCGTGATTTCCTGACAGGATGAGACAGGGTCCGTGAGAGAACGGGGGAAGTTTGTCTCTCTGTAGCAGGGGTGTCGAATCTCTAGTTTGGTCCCGAGACCTGACGATGTCTACCCACCATGCCACCACTATCAGAGGACATTCTTTCCAGTGCCGAAATGTCCGGTATTGAAGTTTTATCTTTGGCAGCTATCTTTTTTTGCAAAGTTTTGCTTTTATGTTTGGGACTCGAGTCTTATAGCCCTCGCTCGAGTCGAGTCGAGTCTTCTGATGAGGGACTCGAGTCGAGTAGAGTCATTTGCTCGCAGTGACTCGAGTCGAGTCGAGTCATTTACCCTTTTAGACTCGAGTCGAGTCACAAAAAATTAGGACTCGAGTCGGACTCGAGTCAAGTCATTGACTCGAGTCATTACAACTCTGTGTTTTGGTGCCTTTTTGGTTTTCATGCTAATGCCAATTTCCATATTCATGAGCAAAAGTGTGATGTCATTCACTGTAGAAACCTCAATGTTACGGTTACTTCAGCACCAAAAAGGTGCCAGAGTTTTGGATATTTTGCTGTCGTAAATTTTCTGTTCTTTGATGATTTGTTGTTGTGTCAGTAAAGTAAGCTTCGGAAACTTCTTACAAATATTTTCAATAAGCAAATGACATCGCAGCAACAGCGCCCTCAGTTGTTCAGAAAAGCATGGACCATTTTTAGTGTTTAAAGAAGTGCTCTTTTCAATAAAATTAACCAAAAAAGGCGATAATAAATAGTTTTCATACATTTAAGAGGTGTAGAAAGTTGCACATAATGTTTTCAAGAAAACAATCACTTTATGGTGGGCCCTTTAAGTTTAAAGGCGATGCAACACATTACACAGCACGGATCAAGGGTTCCAGTCCTTTACGTGTGCCTTTGCCATTTACATGAGTACCATTTGAAACTACCGCAAAAAGCGTTTCTAATCACACTGAATGCACATTTGCCCGAAAATATTAAGAGGTGCATTAAGAAAAGATCGGTGTTTACATTTTATCAGGGCGCTTGTAATTGCACAGCAAATACCGCCGAAAAAGGGGCAATTTTGCCGGGTTTGTTCGAGGCGAGCGAAGTGCCGAACCGCGGCAAAATAAACACAGCGGGCACCGTGTATCAATAGACCACGGAAACGCCCCCGCGCGCGCCGTTAAACCATCATCAGCAAGTTGAAACAACGGAACCCCTTTTTATCGCATGACCAACATGCTGAATCTGAAAACGCGAGACACGTTGACATTTTGCACAACACATTTTACAGACTTACATAAAATTCTACCTCGTTTAAAGGTGAAACGTACATGCAAAGGGATGCTTGATGTAAAGGTTGCTTGCCGATTCTGCGGGCGCGGGATCGTACTTTGCATATAGGCCCAAGCACCTTTGTAGAACGAGTTTACGGGATTATTCACCGTTTTTCTCAACAAGAAGGTGTTTTTTTTATGAGACACCTGTTAACTTATCAACAGGATGTACAAGGGGTCCGCTCGATAGTCCGATAGTTCGGTAGTCCGAAGGTTCGGTAGTCCGAAGGTTTATTGATCCGAAGGTTCGATGTTCCGAAGGCTCGATAGTCCGAAGGTTCGATAGTCCGAAGGTTTATCGATCCGAAGGTTTGATAGTCCGAACACACACATTTCTCATACCCGGGGGTTCATAGTCCGAAAATGAAATAAGGTTCGTTAATCCGAAAATTTGATGCGATAGTCCGAAGGTTCGTTAATCCGAATTTAGAATAAGGTTAATTAGTCCGAAGGTTCAATAGTCCGAAATGAACACACGGTTCAACGGACCGAAGGTTATTAATCGGAAAGAACACTAGGTTCAATAGTCCGAATTGACAATAATGTTCAATGCTTTCAATTCGGACTGTCGAACCTTATTGTCGATTCGGACTGTCGAAACTTCAGATTATTCAACCTTATACACTTTTTTCGGACTAATGAGCCCTTCGGATTATCGAACCTTCGGACTATCACACCTTCAGACTATCGAACCATCGGACTATCGAACCTTTGGACTGTCGAAGCTTCGAACTATCGAACCTTTGGACTATCGAACCTTCGGACTATCTAACCTTCGGACTATTGAACCTTCGAACTATCGAACCTTAAGACTAATGAACCTTCGGACTAACGAACCTTCGGACTAGCGAACCCTTCGAACTAGCGAAACTTCGGACTTATCGTTCCTTCGGACTAACGAACCTTCGGACTAACGAACCTTCGGACTAGCGAACCCTTCGAACTAGCGAAACTTCGGACTTATCGTTCCTTCGGACTATCGAACCTTTGGACTATCGAATCTTCGGACTATCGAACCTTCGGACTAACGAACCTTCGGATTATCGAACCATCGTACTATCGAACCTTCGGCCTATCGAACCTTCGGACTATACTATCGAACCTTTGGACTATTAACGAAGCTTCGGACTATCAAACCTTCGGACTATCAAACCTTCGGACTATCGAACCTTTGGACTACCAAACCTTCGGACTAGCCCAACGTGACTGCCTAGGTCAGGCTTAAACGAATTATCAACATGCAAAAACCTTAAAGAAAATGTCTGTCGTCAACAGCGTGTTTACAGTGTAGTTATTTCAAGCCTTGAGACTTCAAAGCGCCCACGCTGTATAGTAGAACGGGCCACTACGTCTCTTCCCTTCAGTCACTCTAAACTTTAATTTTGTCGAATCTGCGTACGGTCGGCCTGTTTCATCAGTTAACACAATCTCATTTGGCCCCGTCTCTGCCAACGTTTGCCAACTCGTCTGTTCCTCTTGCTTTTCAACCCTTGTCTCCTGTCGTAATGATTTTGTTCCCTTCTATACGTGGCTTTTTATCGGCACGCTGATGTGTTTAAAACTTGCCGTACCAAAAAGCACTCGCTTGGCTGCAGTTTCGTTATTGGAGCGCGTGAATCCTGCCGGGTTTGATAAGAAAAAAGAAACTTGCGATTTCATTGCGCTGATAATTGTTGATATATCATACGTTTCAATATATGTCAGAACGTTTCGAAGATATGTCAGGAATTCGCACATAACCAAAAGATATTTAATTACAATGTATTTTACACGTCACGGAACATTTTAATACGCAAATTTACAATCTCAACTGAAGATTAACAGAAAATGTCAGCTGAAGACTAATCAAGATGCTTGATCACGGACGGTCGGCCCAAGTTGATCGGACTTTTTCCGGATCGCTCCGTTTTTAAAGTGCACTGGTCCGTCAGTTGGATAGGGATGGATGTGAAGTCTGGACTCCTAGAGGAATTAAATCCTGGTCTGAAAATAGTAAAGGAATGGAGGCCGGGGAGGGTGAAGACGCGTCAGTGTTAGGCAAGGTGAAAATGCACTTCTTCGTGAGATGTCGACTGGTTTAAGAGGCTCTCCGAGCAACTCGACGTCGCAGAATTAGATTGCGACAATCCACTTATAATCCCCAATAAGACATGACATTATACAATATGCAGGGGTAACATGAGACACAGGCCATTCCACAGTGAAGAGTAAGGATGACTTGATGTTTAAATGATATCATGCAATATATTTAATGTACCTACATCATATCACCATGACAAAAATCGAGTACTCGTATGACGTCTTAGGGCAACTTAATGTGTTCCTCTGATTTAACAGAAGAGATCGTGTAGATTCTACAAGAATGATTTTTCAGCTTCAGTGCGCAGATCATAGATAAATCCAACATTAAAGCCAATTTGATGTTAGGATGAAGGTGACTGACTGCCATTATAATCGTTCTCAGCGATCTCTACTACGGTTGCGTGCGAATTGCAAAAATCTTAAATTTGAGTCACGTGTGCATTCAGGAAAGTTGCATAGAAACCCATTTGGTTGGAGGAGCGATGCGTGTCTGCGTATCACACGTGCGCAGGTGTGATGCTGCAACCGTCTACCAAATTTGCATACTTAGGCCTAAAAGCAACTGCTTCCCTCCTTTGATTAAGGGAATAAAAGTGTGCTTGGCCGGTTTTAAACACTCTGTTTAAGACTGGTTGGAGTCTGGATACTGATAATTACCCGAGCCGAACCTATAGGCCTAAATACCTTTTCGGTAAAACAAAATTCAAAACTTTTCGGTCCAAAATTCAAAACAAGTCAAAAATTACACATTTCCAACCATTTTTTCCCCAACAATTTCACTTCATGTTTTTCGAAACTCCCCTGTAGCTATATGGCAGTGTCCATGTCGTAAACAACTCCTTATATGGAAATTGGCGCGCGCGTCGCGCGTAATGCGCGATGTCGCGCAGAACGCAGCTGTGCCGGGAGTGTGAATTAAGGACCATTAAATACTGACTCACTGGTAGTATTGCGCATGCCTACGTACGTGTGCATTGTGAACATGTACGTGAACATTCAACCAATAAAACGGCAACTAAAAGGCACCGGATTTCTAAGGAGTCAAAGTTTGATGTGACACTGGAAAAGTGTTTAAAACCAGCCAGCTGGTCTTTATAAACTGTTTAAAACCGTCCACGTGACGGGCTCTTGACCAATAGGATGGGTAAACTGTCTTTTAGGTATTGATGAATTGAGTTTAATACGTGAGCTACGTGCACGGTTTGTCGCTAACACCGTAACTTTCCATCCATCTTGCCAAATACAAACAAAGGGCATTTCAGTTACAGAAACGCTAACTGTAATTGGAGGTGGCTGTTTTCGCTTGATGAATGAGGGCGAACTTATTTGCACCGCTTGGCAAAAATGTTACCAGGTTCTCGATTGAATGTTGAAGTATCAATAGACAGGAGAAGTGCAAATTTACCATTATGGCCGGCTGCAGACACAATATCCACAATTAAGCAGAGATTGTTTTACTACATAAAACAGTACCAGGTAAAACAAATCATGAACGACTGGAGTATGTGTGCGCAGTCTAGAAAATGTATACAGGTAGAGAGCTGTTGGCGCCATTTGGGAAATGGCGCACGCTGATTGGCTGTTACTGCGTGTAGGAGAGGAGCAGACGACATAATCAAGTCAACCATCTGTCCGTGTTGTCGTTAGGCAAATTTTGGCGGGAGCCTCTGGGCTCCTTGAGAGCGCCTGGGGCAATTGGCTGCCAGGATGCATTTAGGAACTGCCAGCACGGCACCGGTTGATATAACCCACAATTCAGCAATTGGCAACTGAAGTGAAATTAATGGTGATGATGAGTGTCGGCTCGGTGAAAATTGGAAATGTATGGAAAGGGTTGTAATGGGCTATAGAGTGGCGTGGGCTATTGGAAAAGAAGTTGAGCTACAACAGTGACATTGGTAGCCCAAAGCACAATGATAATGGACATTTCTATCTACACTCTTCAGCACTGTAATCAGCTATCAATGAAAAATGGTCGACTTGCAATCGAGCATGCGCACATCAACAAATATCTTTTCGTGTTCCTTTTCCCTTTCTAATGTTTTATTTTGTGTAGTTTCTAAGATAATTAAATTAATATTTTTAAACATTCATCTCCGGTGAACTATGGTTGAGTCAAGAAACGTTTCAACTGCGGCAGGGAATCCAATTTGCAAAATGTATCTTCAGCGGGAAAATGAACAAACATAGATCAAAGCTTCAACTCACAGCGCTCAACGAAAATGAATTCGCAATGTATTTAAACATTCATCTCCGGTGAACTATGGTTGAGTCAAGAAACGTTACGACAGGGAATCCAATTTGCAAAATGTATCTTCAACGGGAAAATGAACAAACATAGATCAAAGCTTCAACTCACAGCGCTCAACGAAAATGAATTCGCAATGTGCACTTTCACGGCATTAAGTGTCGTGTTTCAATGTCATTCGACGCCCACGGGTCATTATCGTCAATCAACGGAGATAACACAATTAATTGGTCGGTTTTGTTTTAATAACAAGCATTTGCCTTTCTGATATTTGTAGTTTACGAAGAAAAACATGTTGCATTATGATGATAAGACTACCAGCCACATATCTAATATCATTTGGTCTGGAACAGAATCATTGGCAGCTTTAATATCTGGAACAGTTTTTTCGACGTTGCAGCGAGGACAATAGATAATTACACCATGGCTTTGTAAATTTCGTTCAGTGACCGCACATTTTCTGAAATTTATTCTTTTTTTTAATCAGTCCCACACACACAACACGCCAAATTATGCTCAACTTGGCGGGACGAAATTCATCATGTTCAGGAGTTCGAGCAGGCAGCCCCTCCACATGAGTTATTAGGGCATTACTGCCGCAAATTAAAACCGCACAAAATGACTTTCTGTCCAATAATTCATTCTAGTAATTATTCATATCGACTTTACGAACCGATATTTAAATGTCACATGAAATTTGGACTCCTATGAAATCCGGTGCCAGGACTGTCTTATGGGTTGAACGTTCACAATTCCCACGTATGCATGCGCAATACTACCAGTGTGTCAGTATTTCATAGTTCGAAATTCACACTACACCGGCACAGCTGCGTTCTGCGCCACGAGAACGCGGGACGCGCGCCAATCTCCATATAAGGAGTTGTTTACGACTACTCACGAGAGGCCCATACCATAGCAAAGCTAGAGAGGGGCTTCGAAAAACATGAAGTGAGCTCGTTGAACAAAATCGTTGGAAATTTATACATTTTGAGTTGTTTTTACTTGGACCGAATACATGTAGTTTTGATTTCGGCTCGGGTCATTATCAGCGTCCAGCCAAACCGGTCTTAAACATAGCGTTTAAATCCGGCCAAGCACTTTATTTCCTTATTTATGCACATTGAAGTACTAAATGTTCACACTAAATCTAAAGTTTATAATATGAACCATTTTTATGAACAAAAATCAGAAAATTGCTCTCGAGGAGAAAAACAAAAACAACCAAAAAGTTGATTTTGTACTTAACCCTGAATGTTTGCTAATAAAAGCGCCATATAATCACCATAACTCTCGTACTTGATAAACCAAGTCTTCAATTAAATGTTGCACAAACCATACCCTCAGAACATACTCTCTTTCTTTACTACGCATGCACTGCTACGTAAATGCACGGACCACGCTGCAAGCTTAAGGTTCATCATGCAACATGAACGAATGTTCACACCTTCTGTTCGCGGTACCTTCCTCTCCAAGTCATGCTCCTTTTGACATAGGGCGAAGGAACGTGTTCTATCAAGAGCCTGAGTGAAATTAGGGGAAGGAGCTGTCTCCGACGCGCACGTAATAACGAGCCGGCACTGTCAGTCAAGCCAGATTTTATCGACGGTCGACCCTTCACAGAAATGTCGTTATCACATCATCAGATTTATCAGTAAAAAAAATCTCATCCTTGAAAAAAACATTACTGCCGAATAAGATGTGCTTTGGTATAGGAGCCTTAAAGCTAATATGGGCCTACAACATTTGCTTTTGCTGTAAGTCTCAGAAATGAATTTAGGGGTAAGTATTTTATAGCGTATATTGTTACACTGACGTGTTAAAGATTTTGTATTCATTACACCGCATAGATGCTGAAAAAAACCAAGAAATAAAAATAGTTGCCTGACCCTACTTCAGACGAAACGGAGCAATTTATAGGCGTCTGGGAATTGTCAGGTTAGGGAACAAACTAACTGGTTTGCACCCGTTCATGGTATTAATGAAGTTAAAATGATACGCATTGTGAGTGCAAAACAAAGGATCGTCAATCCAATTGTCTGAATATTATTCTGAAATTACAGAGTGAGAAGACACCAGTGAGATTTTTCATGATTAAATTTAAAATTTGCAAAATCATCTTTTTTTCATCATGTTGTTTTTTAAAGCTGAGAAAAAAAATATGTTATAGAAACAAAAAAAGCAGTACGACTGTTTCAAATGAGCTCAAGAACTTGTTAAGTGCTGGAAGAGCGAAAATAATATTTTTAAATGATATAGCGGTATGCGTATAATGTTTCAGAGTGTGTGTCTATGAATATCTTGTATATGAGCGCGAAACGTATGGAGCTTGACATCGGCAATATGTTATCTTGCATAATTAGATGCTGTGCGAGACCGGGCATGGAGTTCTCTTCTGTCTGAACTCCTCAGTCTATTTGGACAAGGTTCCCGAACCCGTTAGCTGTTCACACGAGCTGATAAGCCCTCACCTAAAGCGTCTATCCTTAGCCAGACTCATTCTGATGCATGTTTGCCCACGGATAGCTATGTTTGCGGAGACTGTGTTGAGGTCCTCGTGTCTTCACGAGTTCCTTTGCATGCATTTTACCCAAAGGCACGCACATCCATCAATATTTTTTTACCTCCTTTCTTGCAGAGTTTTTTTGCGGGAAGAGAAATCGTATAACACATGCACTACAATGTAGGGACACATTGGTGTAAGGGACACATTCGTGTAAAGCCAATAAGTCCTTGCATGAACAAGGGGGAATTGTGAATCGCTTGAATGTGAGTAACTTAACGAATTAACTTAAGTACGATTTCGTAGCCTGCTATAATCATTAAGCAAAGATTAACAGAAGGCAATTTCACTACAAGGCAAGTTCACTCTTACACAAATCTGAAGATAATTCAATGCATGATCATAGGGTGACATGAAATACATGTATACAAAAATGGTAAAAGCAATTAAATGCCTCATGTCATAAAATGTTCGTCTAATATGCAATGGGTATGTGTCGATATTCGATTGGATGATGACAAGAGCGTATGAGAGAAAATACATTGGACTCATGTGATCACATTTCAATTCACCTTCATATCACTTAATTTTCGCCGCGTCATTTAAAAGGAAGTGCAATATCCGTCGTGCAGTCAGACGAAGTGACTAATGGAGCGCTAAAGACGATAATCCAAAGGCGAAACTCAAAAAAGATCTTATTCCAGCGAGTCCATGGGTATCGCGAGGGGGGGGGGCGCGCTCCCCCCGGAAAAGCAACAAACAAAAAAGAAAAACAAAAAACAAAAAGGAGGGGGAAAAACAAAAGGGGAAAAAGAAGATGAGGGTGCGAAGTCATTTTGCTGTTAATTGAATGTACCCTTAACAATTAACATTGGCGTCCGCAGGGGTGTCAATGGGGGTGGGGTGGGCAAGTGTCCCCACCCCCGCCCACCCTCGAGAAAATGATAAATTGAGAATATGCTAGAGAAAGTACAAGGATTTTGAAAGCTTTGCCCCGCTCGACGGGCGACGCCCATGAGCAGGTCTAATTGCAAACTCATGAAAGATGAGTTTGCAATTATTTTATCTGAAAATATATATATATGAGACTCCGATTTAACAATTTTTCATTTTGTAAAAAATATCAACTAAAAAAACATCCACCAGGCCTTTATTACCTGATTAAAAAAAGAAATTACGCAGTAAAATTGTAGTTTTGCGAACATGCAAAAATTGTGTATACCAAAGTGATTCACCGTAATTCCTGCCATTCAGTGCCATTTCAATTGCACATTTCAGCTATTAGCGGGGCAGATAGGGGAAATATGTGGGGGAATTATGCCTTTGATTATTATGATACAAGCATGGTATTTGGCACACAGTCAGCGTACGTCTTCAGGAAGATATTTGGCTATAGGGCCATCGCAGATATGTCCTTTGAAAAAAAATAAAGGTCGGACGACAAGCCATTTTCGAAATTTTCAAATGGCTGCCATTGCTTGTTATCCTATACCTATATTTTTTCAAAGGACAAATCTGTGATCGCCCTATAGCCAAATATCTTTCTCATGTCATACTCTGACGGCAACACGCCATGCTTGTATCATAAAAGGCACAATCTTATCATCTATTTGCAATGCTGTATGTGCAAATATGTAATCTAAGGGGGGGAAAGGTTTTTTCCCCTCTCTATACTTGGCAATCCGTAGAATTGCCTTGATCACCTCCAGATATATCTGCCTGATCTGTAATGATACGCTCTTTTTAATTTGCGCGGCTACATTCCCCACGGCCATTCCGTACTACGGTTATGCGAATCATGTTAGTGAGACCACAACAACGGCACGGGCACGGCCGCCCTTGATTGCAGTAACGACATGCGCTGTTTCCCGTGAGCCCGAATGATGATCACTTTTTGTCGGTCGTATCTCTCATTCATTTTTTGGCCTACTTTCCGTCAGATGAATGACTCGAATTTTTTTGGCTCGTTGGAACAGGAGAGGCTCTGTGGGCGTGTAATCTAGCTTGATGGCATCCAGAAAGGATCATTCATTTTCTTTTTAATGTGGAGTGGTATACGTACGGTATCTAGGCTTTATTCACGACTCGGCCAAATTAAAGTGAAAGCGAGGTAAAATCTTCTTTTCTGGAATCTGCGAAGAGAAATGAAAGCGGTTAATTAGAATTTAATGCCAGTCTGCTCTGATGAATAATTAAAATTTGTGATAATAGATGCCCTAATGTTAAGCCACATTTAAAACAAAAATTGAAAGTGAGGCTAGAAGGCATAAATAGTCTGGCACCATCCAATTCAACAGTTATCAGTTTATTTACATTCAGGGAACACGACCAAAAATGGCTTCCTCGTGAAAGGTCCATTGCCTCGTTTTCCAGGTTCAGTTTAAAGGGGTCGTGAAACGAACATCCTTGAATGAAACACAACATTTCATGCAAAATCCTTCGCTTTGTACTGAATGAAAAAAAAAAATGAAGCTCTTTGTTGTAAGGGAAGTGCCAGGAGTGTGCCACTTCCGGACAACTGAGGGCGCTGTCAAGAATTCAATGTATAGTTGAATGTAAAGGAATTTTCTGCATTTTCTGTATAACAATTGCCCGTTGACTGACTGCAATGCCCTTAATCATTTTTTTGTTTGGCATATTGTAATAAGTATAGGACATTTGACCTTTTCGTATACTTGTCATATTTTCGTCTTAAATCTTCTCTCAGAGCTTTGTCCAGTGACTTCGTAAAATGAACATGACCCGCCTTTAAATATTGATAGTTAGCCGCTGTTCAGTTTTTGTATCACAACGCCAAGTGGTAAATAAGAGATTTTATCACACGCTTGACGTACGGTTAGTCATTAATTATGAACTTCCCAAAGAGAAGAAACTACAGGGTGGTGCAAAAGGAAGGAAACCAACTTTTGACAGCAATTTTCACCTACTTTTTGAGGATATTTCAAAAATTCAATTTAATAGTATTAAAATATTTATCTTTAAACATAAGTGACGAAAAAAATTATTGCAAATGCATATTTTGTCTTTGAGATATGGTAGTTTTAACATTTCATGTGCCAAACCTGTTTATCCACGCACGGCTTTATTCCGTTCGCTTGGCTGCGCTCCGGAGCTTGGCTGAAGACAAAAAAGCACTACACTAGACTTGCACGTGGACAACAGTGATTTTGGTGACTTGGATTAAACTTAGCTTAATAACACTATTCCTGCGATTTTTTAAAAGATTTTTTTGACCAGGGATGGTTGAAGAGCTATACTTCACTACATTATAAAAAAAGACACAGTTCAAATAAGTTAAGTCAGTAGGTTAAAATTCCTGTCAAAAGTGGGTTTCCTTCTTTTTGCACCACCCTGTATGCATCATGTTCACACTGGGTTTTTCTATCGCACAGCAATGCTGCGGCGACTGCATCCAATGAACGATTCGTTCGAGCATCAATTAGCCTCCTCTCCCGCCAAATCGGGATATCACCATGAAAACATATCATGTTTTATATTTACTGAAGGCCTATAAGTTGTTAACAGGACCACTTTCCTGGTACTGAGACACATCTAAGGAACTGCCAGTTCAGCCACAACACACCTTCAATTCTGTATTATTAATATTCAATAGTTAGTGAACAATTCCTAATAAGACAGGAAAACCTGTAATATAGCTGTAAGAATGGAATATCCATTTTGTGTATTAAAAAAAAAAGTAGAATCTAGAAATCAGGGAAAGAGCATCACAGCCAATCGAACAAACCACATCAGCTTAAGTACAACTTCGTCTCTTACTGTCTTCCTTTGTCCATAACCTCACGGGTTATAGGAAACTACGCGTGAAATAACCCAACTCCCGCACACAAACTCTGTGGTTCAACAACACGCGAAGGAACACCAAAACCTAATTTAAAAGTTCCCCCGTTCCCCTTCGGGCGCTCTGCAAAGAAATAATCAATTTTCGTCCACAAAAAAAAACAGCTTAGGAAGAAAAAAAATCTTAATATTGTGTATTCTGCCCAGGGAGGCTCGATTCGGTCTGACGCAGTACCACTGCTTGTGTGTTGCAGTTCTCCCTAAAGCGTGTCTAAGACATGCAAATTGCGAGAACCGTTTTCTCCTATTTGCGTTGTGCAAATACTCAACGACCCATACATGTCCTTTACAAATGCAATAGTGGAGGTGAACTGGTAAACTATGTAAGTGCATCAATATTAGGTTTTGCCCTTTACCGACATATAAACACTGTATACTCAGTGTTACCTCCCGAGTGAAATATGGAAAAAATCACTCGGGTGGGACTGGGATTTTTCCCAAGTTTCATTCTGGAGGTAACACACTGAGTAAACAGTGTATACGTCGGTGAAGGGCAAAAAAAAACAACCTAATATTGATTAACATCACCCGACGCAAATTCATCTTATGAATATGTGTACATTTTCACATTGTAAATACAATGGAATTCTCAAGAAAAATAAGTGAAACCATATCGGGCACTTTGTACATAAAAAAATCAGTCCCTTATAACGTGAACACACAGGGAACTATTCATAAAATACATTTTAGCCACTCGCTTTTTATATCAACCAATGATAGTAATCAGAATTCTCTCCTTATTGGTTATGTCATAACCTGTAATCATGGAATTGAACGAGAAAACGGTGTTCCTGACAGCATAAGCATAAGAACTCTACTCATTCTCTGAAGTGAAACAAAAAACTTTCGATGAGTAACATAAAGTGCTAATTCATTGTTGGCACTCATGGTTTGCGGGGCAACTCGACTTTTGTCCCATCGTAAATTTGACATTTTCTTGATCTTGATTGGCGAATCCTAGGTGGAAAAGGCAATCAACTTGATTTGTGGCGCGGCGATACATTGTCGGGTAGCGCGAGTTATAAATCACAAAACAGCCGTTTTTTCCCCCAATCCGGCTGCATACGCACCGTATCGATTCCCCAGGAAGCCACTACTGTAGAGGAAGGCATATTCGAGACATCGGACGGCCCGCGACGAGCTGCCGACAAGTTTGTCTTGCCGTAAACACGTCCCGACGCCCCCCAAGCTAGCCAGATTATACACACAAACGCGCAGGCAAGCGGAGCGATGAGTGGCTCCTCGGTGCGCAAAACGAAACACCGCGGAGGAACCAGCCAAGCACCGAAGCCGCGGATGAGTTACCGCCGGTCGTCTGGAGGGGAGGTACGGGCGGCGTGATCGGAATACGTCCGGGGAAGGGAATACAAATGTAAAGTCCCGATTTCTACTTCTGATCACGGCGCGGTTCTATGGCCTAGGGGCAATGAGAGTATGACTGAAGACTCCAAACTGACGAGGAAACACGAATGTGCGTGCATGTTCCACGATTCATGAGACATTTGGAACTTAGGCCATATTGCTGTTAGACCGATGAACTCAGCCCCCCCCCCAAAAAAAAAGTATGGGAGGGTTTTAAAAGTGATATTTTTTAACATTCCCGAATGGATACCACGTGATCTTAATTTGTAAAGGGTTCCGATTGGATATACATCACAAGCCGTCTAAGGGGCAGATTCAAATTGCAGTTTATACCCATCTAGTTAAAAGGGCTCATAATTGTTTTAATGCTATCCTTGAAAATGCACCTTTGTGTCACATTTAACTTTATTTTCAATTTTCGTTTTGCCATTTTGAAGGGTATTTTGGTTTTTATGCTGATGCGAATTTTCATTATTCAGCAGCAAACTGTGATATCATTCCGGGCAGAAATGCCAATGTTACAGCTATTTCACCACAAAAAGTTGCTAGAATGTTGAATATTTCTCGATTTTGGTTTTCAATGAGCAAATTCTGGGTTCACAATTTGAACAGAAAACCCCTCAGACTGAACAGTGTCTTCCTCGGATGACATCACAGCAACTAACAGCGCCCTCAGTTGTCCGGACATTTTTTTTTATAATAATGTTAAAGAAGTGCATTTTTCAATAACAATTAACCACAAAGGGGTGTCAAATAGTTTTATACATTTAAGCGGAGTAGAAAGTTGCACACAATTTGTTCCGAAGAAAAGTACATCGCATGAACCCTTTAATGATATTAACTTGATCATATTTTACATATTTCATAACAAGTCCTTCCCAATTCGTCTCAGTAGTGAAATATTGTCGGTCTTGATAACTCGAAATGAGCCTTATAATTCACCCGGGAAGTGCCTACAGTGCGACAGCGCAACATACAGTTTAATGAACAATATGATTTACATCAGGCGGTGATATAACTTTCGAGGAATTCTAAGAATGATACACAGGGCGATCGCTGATCCCTCGATAAATCCAACGTCTTACCGAAGTTAAATGCTTTCAAAATATTCCCAAAACCTTATCCAAATATTTAAAGTAAAGACTAATTTAAGACAGTCAAGTTATAAACAGTTTTGAACGAATTTCACCATCCATGCCCTACCGTGCCGCTGGCTTTTGTTTACGCGTTGTGCCATAATAGTGTACTTTTTAAAGAGCCCATGAAGTGAATATTTCTTGGGAACATATTTTGTGCAGCTTACTTTCCTGGTAAATGTATGACAACTGTTTGACATCCCTTTTTGGTTAATTTTATTAAAAAGTGCACTACTTTAAACATTTTGTCCACGCTTTTTCCGGACAACCGAGGGCGTTGTCGCTGTGAGGTCATTTCAGGAAGACACTGTTCAGGTGACACAACGAATCACTAAAGAAAAGAAAATCCACGACAGCGACATATCCAACCTTCTGGCAACTTTTGGAGCTGCAACTATAGTTGTAAAGTCACACTTTTGCTCACGAATATGGAAATTCGCATTAGAACAAAAACCAAAAAGGCACTAAAACACCTTTGAAAATGGCAAACCGAAAATTGAAAATGGGGATAAATAGGACACAAAAGAAGCATTTTCAAGGATTGTATTAAAAAAATTACACTGCATAATGTCAGCCTATTAGCTTTCCTGTAGCCATGAATCCCTTCATGTATTATACACTTTATTTCAACTTTTCATGTCCCCTATATATTACTCATCGCAGATTGCAGCGCGTAGCAAAAGTAAACATGGCGATTTCGCCTATTACGCCCTGTTTGCAACGCTAGCCAAAATAATTGGAGCTGACCTAAATATCGCTCGGCAGTATGTTATTTTATCATTACATCGGAGGTAACATGTATGCGATACCATGCACAGGTAGCTATTCTTCGATTGCATTTTCCTGCATCCCTATGGAACTCGACGGCGTAACATTAACGACGCATGCATTTGAGAGTACCCGTAGGGTATATAGCCTACTAAACATGAACGCTTCCATAAGTAACATCAGACATGCACCAATGCATACACATTCGGAATATTATATGCAATATTAAAACCAGCTCTTTTATTCACAGAACGGCCTTGTGTTGGCCAGGGAAGCTATTATCTCCACTCGTTATTACCGCTGCATGACGATGCTTCAAATTGTCGACAATTACTTCCAATTCCACTCACCTGGATAAGGAAAAACACGCCGCATTTATCAAAGTAATAGAGAGTCACCGTGGTATGAAATTTGGTAGTCATTAATTTGCTGGATGGGGGATAACAATATTTTCAAGGATATACTTGACTGCGCCACCTGCCACGCGGGAATTAGTGAATGGTTACCATGGGTGACGCCAATAGGTCTGTACTCTAATACGAGTATTACAATAACGACACGGGTATTATGGTTTTTGGTATCGGTTATCGTCTGGTGTCAATAATCATGATGATGGCTATTGTGTTCGCTTGGTTAGTCTACTCATACCATGCAGCAATTCATTATGGATTCATTGTGTTTACTATATAATATGATGTGGTATTCCATGCAGTACTCTACATTGATATTTTATCATATAGTAAAATATTATACGCTGTCAATATATCTGTCTGTCATCACAAATCTTCAATCTTCACAAATCGGGGAAACTGAACGGGTTCTTATTGTTGGTACATGTTCTTTTCCCCCAACTGGTTTACACTGAAACCACTACGCATACACATCTCGTACGTCATGACTACGGAACCCTAGCCAAGGTGTATCATTCGGAGATGTAAGCATCGACACCACACTACAGGGTGGTTCAAAAAAAGGGGAATCCACTTTTCACCTACTTTAATAGTTAACTTATTTCAATTGTTTCTTCACACAGTATAGCCCTTGAACATGCATTGTGAAAAAAAGGCTTAGCAAAAGTTGCAAGAATAGTGATAATATGCTTATTTTAATACAAGTCACCAAAGTCAGTCTTGTCCACGTGTTATGTAAATTAAACGTTTTTGTAGTTCACAAAAATTGGAAACCTCAACAAAATATTTGACCTGGTAACTTTCATTGAGGCTGTCTGATTATTCATGTCAGTGTTAAGATCATCTACACAAGGAGCTATAGTCTTAAGTTCATTTTTGCATAACATTACATAACAATCAAAAAGAAGAAGAACTAACCATCCTTGTTTGAAGTGTGCTAATATTTTGTCTTCAAATCAAGCTCCGATGGCTGAGCTCAGTCAATGCGGATGGAATGTATACCTCCATGGACAAACAGGTTTCGCACATGAAATGTTCAAACTACCATAGTTCAAAGACAAAATATGCAATTGCAACCATTTTTTCGTCACTTAAGCTTAAGGGCCAGTACTTTAATAACTACTAATCAAAAGTTTAAAATCATTTATAGAAATAGGTAAAAATTGCTGTCAAAAGTGGATTTCCTTTATTTTGAACGACTCTGTATACATCCAGATGGTACATAATTACACAAAAGAATTTGCAGTAGAATTTGCAAGTACATCATATCTCGTATTAAGGACTTGTAATAATCGTATAGCACAATTTCAAATCCTCTCTTTCGTATCTATATCAAATAATTCATGCTACAATTACTCTGAAAAAGCCTTCAACGGCTGAAAGCAATAAACTCGGACAATCGGACAGACAATTATTCGTGTTGTCATGGCATCGGCCTTGGGATGCGGAGTCTGAAATAAAAAGGTCAAGAAGACGCAGTTGAACGTGTTCGCCTTCGATGATGGCGTTCTACTGTCAGGCGGCACGTTTAATCCTAACTAATGTAATTAGCAGGGGCAGACCTTTACTGGCTACCACTGACGTACACCCTGATGTCCCCAACGTCCCTGAATTTTCTTGCCGCAATCCGGTTAAGGCGGATAGTACGTGCTCAATCGTTAAGACAGATAAGCTCCGGAATGGTAGGGGAAAAAAAGAGCCGCAGATGATCCTTCCTTGATGCTGTTGATTTTGCAGATAATTTCAAGTTGCCTTTTTGTTGAACCTGCTTCTTGATCGACCTATAGATTGCATCAGCCATATATATACAGTGTGTATCAAAATAATGATACATTTAGAGAAAAAGATATTAAAAATACTAGCTGTTATTTTGTTTAATAACTTATAGTCGTTACAGAATTATTATTTCTCAACACAATGCTGTTTTCCCCATCTCGTTTGGACACCTACATCTAGAGATATAGACATTTAATTGAAAGGGGTGACATGTCAATGCGGTCCAATTTGCAGCAAAGTGGATGAAAGGAGATTAACATGCCAGCAATCTCTCTGTCGACCAACTTATTGCTCTTCGCCTGTCAATATTGAGATGGAACAACCTAAACTTATGCTCCAACGATTATGTAAACGAGTTACATAATCAATGAATCACAGGTTCCAACTAAAATTAATATGGACTGGCAAAGAACAATAGGTAAGTTGGCCAACAGAGAGATTGCGGGCATGTTAATCTCCTTCCATCCACTTTGCTGCAAATTGGACCACATGGATTATCATCCCTTTCAATTAACTGTCTATATCTCTGGATGTAGGTGTCCAAATGACAGAAAACAGCATTGTGTTGAGAAATAATCATTCTTTAAGCGCATATAAGTTATTATTAAACAAAACAGGAGCTAGTATTATTAAGGGAATGTGCTTCGGAGGTTTTAATCACTCTGTTTAAGACCTCTTGGAGTCTGGGTGCTGGTTAACTGTCATAGGTATTTATGAATATTTTTTTCTCTTAATGCATACTTTTTTTGATACACACTGCTCTGGATACAACAGCAGCAGACACGCCTGCTACTTGATAACAAACAAAATCTGCTGCATCGATTTCAATGTAAACGTCAAAAGGTCCTTTTTTATTTCAATGTCTTCTGCTTGATGCATTTAATCGTATATTTGTGGTCAGAGGGACAACAGATAAACACAGCGCCTCGATTCACTGACGTCGGTCGGTCCTCGCAGCAAACAAATCATGATTGTAGATTGACAGTCACAAACCGTGAAATTAGAAATGTAGCACAATGGCTGCACAATGAGGAGGGGTGCAACATTAAAGGGGTGTCTCCTGACAATGTTCATGTATGTACACGAGTCTTCTGTACATATTGTTTTAATAATCCAGAAACTTGAGCTTGACATTGGTTTACCCTTCAAACGCGATTGAAATGCAACCTTTTTTATAATATTATACCAAGATAGAGGACGGGCGTTCATATGACACTTGATACAAGCCCGACTGATTTCCAGCCGATATGTAGGCCTCATCATCGTTTGAAGTGACAAGAATAAGAAATGGTCATCCTGGCCTAAGCGACTTTGGTATGAACTGGTGTACCTGTCCATTCAAGTGTATTGTTTTGTTTCATATAATGAATTTGTCATGTTCTAGTTCGTGTATGGTCATCGATCATACCACACATAACTGCACTCAGCTACACACTACACTTCTTTAAACCCAGCCGACACACGACACCCATGATGACAAGGCAACGGCCGAACATGGCAGGTTCTCAGACAAAATTACTGGAGAGGAGACTCAAAGACCAACAGCTAAGTACATGGAAAGAGAACAGACAGGGTTAAATTTCAACCGTTATACATTTTCGACGATGCAACATATGGAACGTTCTTTGGAGGCCCCCTTGTTAATTCTGATGGCCAGATCACATGATACTGCAATAGGTGTGAATGATGACAGCACATCCAGGAAAATATCTTAACCTAGATGTAGAACCACCTGATCTCAAACAGTGTATAGAATGTCGTGTACACATTGCACCAATTTGTGGATGTTTTGCTCCACACAAACTGATCATAAGCATATCACAAGCTACTGTGAGTGCCACAAAATTTACCTTTTTTTCACTGAGAGTTGTTTATTCAATTGCCTGTCATTTAATCAACATAATGTGTCTGGCATGCTTCGAAAACCGTGATACTCCAAACGAAAATGAGTTTATGAAAAGCTGAGTTTAACTATTATCATTAGCATAGGAGACTGGTGCCTAGACAGCAGAGCAAGCGTAAACATTCTCTTGCCGTTTCTTTGATTGTGTTTGTTCTTGTTCTAACAAGATTGAAGATGACGCAAACGGTTCGGAAACCCCTGGGAGAGCCCCAAATCCACTCCAAGACTCGGGCAGCAGGATTTTGTCCGGTGCTTTCTCTGGATCAGAGGGCTAGGGACCCGGGGCGTGGAGGAGTGAGTGAGGGGAGTGCGAGCAGCGCAGTACCGGGTCCCCTCGGGGGAAATAAGGCAATTATCTTTGCTGGCCGAATTTCCCAAGCAGAAGGTGTTCTGACCGCCTGAGCTGGTTGTTTTCTCTTTCTCTCTAGCGGAATGTGTCGGAGGAAAGGCGGGGAAACGTGATCTTAAATCAGCCTTGGACTTTCAGCTCAGGTGGGATGATGGTGGGTCAAGGTGCATTGCTTTGCATGTACCAAATTTCTTCTGGTGTGACTTGCTAATGCATCACATCATTCAAGATCATAACTGCATGCACAAATAATATTAACAACCCTAACATTTGCAATGTTTATGTGCTTGTGATTTCAGCAGTTGTGAGGAACTGAACTTGATTGTCACATGAAGGAGTACTGCCAAATACCTCGTATTCCGTTTGATATGTCAATCAGGCCTACAAGAAGTTCTGGTATGGTAACAAGAGTAAGTAATCTTAGCGCCTGGTACGTAATTAATACAGAACGTCTTGATAGACTAGAGAGAGTGCACAATTAATTACGTGCTGAAAAGGCAATCATCTTTCAAGGTTCATTAGCATGGTGAAATTGATCCATTAAATGTAATATTTTTCAGCACAGCACGGACCTATAATACCGGCTTAAACCACCAAAAAATTAATTATCTTGTTCATTATCTCTATCGTATAATATAGAACGACATACACAATTAACCATTAACGTCACTAGACCCTCGGGTGATGACTGTAGTCACACGCTGAGGTCAATGGGCGCGACGGACTTGCCTCGGCGTGTTATCACACGCGGCCCGATCGAAGATGGGACACACTAAAAGACCTCCTCTTAGATACCGTCGATCAAGAAAAGAACAAGAGAAAGAAAGAAAAGCAAACCGCACCAATCACGCAGTCGACCGTTATCCGCGCGTATTCATTTTCCAGCATCCCCAGTTGTTGTTTTTTTCACTCTCTCTTTGTTGTTAAAAGCAGTTGGTTATAAAAAAAAAAAATCGAGATCAATTTGGCGTGCAGGGGGCCGGACGCGGGTTCGGAAACGCGGAACGGCTGCAAAATGAATCCTCGCCTTTGAGATATTGGAAGCGCTTGACAAGATGGCAAGTCGGGCATGCTTCCTCAATCGACTACCTCTGAACATCGGGCCCCATAGCTTCGGTTTAAGGCAGCTGCGGCAGCTAATAATCAAACCTCCGAGGACACCAATTTTGTGCAGGGGTCATGAGTATAGCTGCGGCCGATGACGAACTTAGTGGAAACAAATTTGTTACAGAGATCAGTAACTGCGAAAGCAAACCTTTTTTAAATAGGGAAGGATTAACTTCTCAGCTATCAACTTGGTGAAGCGAAAAGGTGGAAAATAGGCGAAAGTAGTGATTTACAGTATTAAGACGCATCGCAATGGTGCCATATAAGTCAAGCGACCTTGGTACTCCAAAAGTTCGCATTGCCGTTGATGTAGCTGCACTACAGACAACCACATAAATCTTGCTGATACCGTTTTAGGTAATCACTTACCGCTGGAAATAAGACAAGTGATGGCAGACTTGAGTGCTTTTTATAAGGAAATAGGATTTTACAGAACACATTTCAATCGAAACTCATTCATGACATCGTTGCTAGCCTACGACACGCTCCATTGGCAAATCACGGCGAAGGATGAAAACTGAACTCACCCGAGAAAAAAACCCGGAATCACGACCCCCGCAGAGTCTTGTCGTCGCTTATTTAAAGGGTGCATATATCAAGGAATTACGTAGCAGAAGTTTGCAGCGAACAGTAATGAAACTTGAATTGATTACATGAAACGAAATGGAAATGCCTGGAAAGATATAATGGAACTGTTTGCAACGGAATAGGGCCATTATCTGCCCCGGATAGAGATTTATTATCGTTTCTTCAGTTACCTTATGACATTCAAGACCGTTAACATCAAGTAACATCTGACAGCAGTCATTACTTGTGAGTGATATTTACGAAGGTTCAGTATCTCTAGCAACATACGTCTTATAACGTATCTTGTTTCATGAACTAGAACTCTGCAGATTGAAACACAAAGCTATTCTACGAATGCCTTTGAGTACAATTACGGTCTAAAGATAGAGTGTATCATTTGTCATTTGTGCATCGTTTTCGTTTGAAGCAGCAAAAGTGCTCAAAATCTAAACGAGGGTGCTTAACAACTATAAACCTGACGAAGGTTTAGCTCAGTGAATGCTGTGTATTCCGAGAAAATAATATCCTACAGGATCTTGATTTAAATTCAAAAGTTGCCGAGTCATGTTTTGAATTGCGCCCGAAATCAGCGTCCAGGACACGTTCTCATTCAACCGATTCCAGCTACGCGATGTCACGCACTGAATCGACGAAAACAATTTTCGTGCGTTTGCGTCCTGTCAAAGCTCCATTCACTGCTTCGCCGAATCACAAACCAACTACATGTAGGCTACTAACGAATATTTCCAAAATTGCGTCACTTGACGCATCTTTTGAAAATGCTTTCTTGATTGTTTTCTAAAATGACAGCATTCCAGAAAGAATAATTTTACAGGGAGTTTATGGTCACTATCTTTAAACCAATGCTTTTCAACAATAATTTCGTCTGTTGCCTTTTGGATAGCTGCAAATGATGTACTCTACCTTTAAAAGAATAGCGGCATAATAGTTCTAGAGACGTGGCAACATAGTCGACGCCCAAAGTTATCATGCTAACAAAAAAAGCAATGTTGCTATACCGAAAATACACCCAAATAACGATTTTGACCTATAAATTCCATGAGCAATGGACATTTTTTCCCAGTGATAAATATCGATACCGTTTGTGAGTTTTACTCATTATAACTGCTGACAGAAACAGAAGGTATAGCGCTTTTACGTCTTGGGCAACGTATTATTTACCGCGGTTTTATTGGTAATGAAACGCAGCGAACACGCGCATTTTTCGTACTGATTGCCTCAAAAAAGTCATCACCATTCGGACACAGTATGAACTGGAAACGAAAATGTCAAGGTTTTTATGGCGCAATCCTCTTGTTTTTCTGGTATCTCGCCGCTTGAATATGTCTGTTACAGGCGTTGCAATAGCGTCAGTGCACTGCTTTGTGTTCTGCCGAAAAGCTTTGATTACATCTCCAAAAACATTTTGAAACTTGAACTTCTTGAACTTCGCCTTTAATGCATCTTGTATTCCTGGCATTGACGTAAAAAATCGATGAGCTTCTTTCAGTCCATCCCCAGTGCTTCGTTTCTCTTTTTTCTTTTGTAGGCTAAGGTATTTGCCAATGACTGTCAAGCCACAGCTGCAAGCCGTTATTGGAAAGCTCGGCAAAAGGCATCGCTACAATTTCATAAACCATGCTACATTTCAAGCTTTTAAAATAACTTCACCACGGGAAAGGCATCCGCGTTTCTTTTTTTTACACTGATGTTAAATTATCGTACATCAGAAGACTGTCATTATCTTATAGACGATAAAGATTGTACACTGAATGGATTTCCGTTTCTATGTTTGGCCAAAAAATCCAAACTTTCTGATTTCAAAGTCTTTAGCAAGGAAGGAAAATCCTTCGGCCGATGCACGGATTTTCTTCAAAAATGTTTAATTTGGGACACTTTATTTTTTAGCTATTTGGTTCAATTCCCAAAGCAGACATAATGTGATTCAAGCTGCACAAGTGCTTTTGGCGACAACACAATGAAAAGAGGGAGAAAAACAAATCTATACTGCATACGCTAATAGACTTTTCTTATCGCAAAACAGATTTAAACTAGAAACGTTTGTGGACCAACACAAGCTGTTTCGGTTGCTTGAAATGACTCCGTAGCATGAGATGACAACATGATGACGTCACTTCAAATGTTATTTGGTTGTAACATATCAAGTTACAACCCAAGTTACAACCCAATCGGACCTATAGTACTGTGGATATAGACATTTGAAAATGCCGACTTTGCTGTGACGTTACCTGATATGTAATGGCGTCATGATGAGGTTACTTCAATTTTCACCTATAACACTTCCCTGTCTATCTAAGTACACACAAAGATTCAACCCAATCGGGCATCTGTGGGTGGTGGTCTAAGTGTGTTGCAAGTCTGAAGTCGGTCGGATTTACGAAAGTGCCAGTGCATTAGCAGAAGAAAAAAAACATGCGTAAAAAAACCTATGGAGAGGAGTTTGAAAAAGAATAAGTAAAAAGGTAAAAAATTAAAGAAAACAAGAGCTGTTTCGGCAGATTTGGCGAAACAGCTAACGATGTTCAGAGACCATACCAAATATGCACTGGACGAGCTTATTGGATAATGCCTGCACTCTTGCCTTAAACAGGCTTTAATGCACGAGTGCATATCGGAAACACATTTGCGGCGCTCGCTTGACTCGCCAGCTCCTTATCATAATGTCAGGCATTGCCGCCTGCGGAGCAATCTTTCATTATACATGACATCCAAACCATTATAAAAAGCATAACAATAAGTTCGGTGTCAATATTAGACTTACAACATAAAAGAAGTGTTCCACAAATTACATTTTAGCTGGTGTATACACTGCACCGCAAATGGTAAAGGTACATGAGCACAAGTTGTTGTGATTAAAACGCCGTGAGCGAAGTACTTCATAATTTGATTTGGCTGCTTCACTGTGTGCATTACTATCTTACAGTGACAGCCACATTCTTTATTGGCAAGTGCATGATTGCCATCAGCTATAGAAAGGGGGGAAAAAATCGTGCCCGTCGGTAGTTTGAACAGCTGGGGCACACTACGAGAATTACAGTTATCTCGTTAATTGAGTGCCTTTCCCCCCGTTCGGACAGACTTTCTACCAAGCTAAATTATATTATTCCCTAGTGGCTTTGGGCGCGTGTTTGGTCCGTGTTTACCTCCACAACATAACTACAAACTGGGTCATCGGGTACGCAGGTAGCAACACACGAACACCTACGCACTCGCCAATGGCGAGGTTTTATTGATATATCCTCATTTTGCCCAATATTATTAAGGCCAACTTTTGAGTTCAAACAAACTACGCATGCAATTGAATCACTGCGAGAAGGCACCTGCTTCAGCATTTACTATACTTGTCTTCAAAATAAGCTTTCAGATGTAAGCACCCATCAATATCTCTACGGCAATGGCGTTGAAGGTGGGTAGGTTTACTCTATGTCAAGTCCAAATTCTAAGTTGTATGAGGAGGGGTGCATATGTTCTCCAATATAGGCCTATAATGTTCCCCAATACCCACGTTCCCCAACCCTAACCCTAACCATATAACCCTAACCCTATGGATTTCGTGGGGAACAGGGGTATTGGGGAACATCGGGTAGACCCCATGAGACGTAAGGCCTCAACTCTCAATCAAAAAGATGGGAGATCTTTTAGCATGCACTGTTTAATTTCTTTGGTTAGTATCCCATTTTGTTCTCATTCTTTCTAAACTGTATAATACGCATCCCATATCTAGCAATGTAAATGCAAAGGTGCAGGTATGTATGTACATTTTTTCACGCTCTATGGTAACATCAACATTAAATTGGAACAACATTTCCCACTTAATTTATTCTTTTTTGCGCCTCTTTCTTCGCACTGCGACGCCAAAATGTCCTTGTTAGCGTGATGATATCACCGATGACACGATCTGGTCATCAGCTAAGCAGACCCTTGACTCCGATTTACGTATCGGCAGGCCGTGCCGTTGGCTCTAGCCCGTACAAATCCCAGGACAGCATAATCTTGACCCTTGGTCATCATCACCGCCTGCTCGTATATCCCTAACCAAGCCCAGGGCTATATCTCCCCAGTGTAACCATGCATCGTCCGTCACACAGCGCTCCGGCCAGTCACACCCGCACCGCGTGCGCTGTCTGACGTTGATAAGTGCGCGGGAATTTCAGCGAGTGCTGCATTATGCGCGTGCAGGCCGGAAACCGGGCAAATTATTCCGGCATCCGGGATGGGGCGTCGACTGCTTTTTGTTGGAAACATGACTCGGGCCGATCGAATGAGCCGCCCGCGGGTCACGGCAGTTCACTGCTTTATGTGTGGGGGTCAAAGCCGTTTTTTCCCAGTCCCTCGTAGTGATACACTAAATTGAGCTTAATTTTCCCTAAGGTGGTGAGCTTCCGAGCCAAAATCGCCTAGACAATGACAAGCGTTTGACAAGCATGATTTGTTCTGACGTATATTCAGATACTATGCCTTTACATATTGGCAAAGGCTCATTTTAATGGGTTTTTTTTCTTCACTTGATTCATTTAGGTAAAATGAACATTTTTCACAAAATTTTGAAGACCAACCTACTCGTATCGCTGTAGTGTTAAATCTAGATTTGTAACAGTGAAACTAATATGAACTTTATGACCAAAGTGTCGCATGTATTCGGAAGGATGACAAAATCTATAGTCATTGTGTTAGGTCATAAAGGCTGAGATTTGGGGTTTCAATGAAGTCCAAAATCTCACAACACACCACCTTTAACCCCTCAGATGTAAGCGGGTTCAGGATCAGTCATCGACAAGATAGCTGAGTGGCAATGATGGTCTGGGCCGGGCCGACAGATCGAAACCCTCGTTGCCATCAAGGCCTAGCATTCAATATGGATATGTACGCTCGGAGATTTTTTTCATCATTCCTGAATCGGCATGGTTACTCGACACCACAGACGGAACAGTAATTGGATAACCGGAAGGTACTGTATTTTCTCCCCGTGCGTCTGCGCACGGTCTGCGCTTACAACTCCTCGTAAAGGTTGTCCTTTTTAGGGGGTAATATCGTCTTCTCGAATTATACTCGTCTCTTTTTCATGGTAACCTCCCGAAGTTCTTTCCCCATTTTTATTGAGGTCTGTCTTTCTCCAGCCGACTTTTCTGCCACCTCTTAAGAACGAGCTGTAAGATCTGATATCCCTCTGTATCAAATACCATTTTCGAATGTTCGGGAACCTATTAGGTTCCATTGACATTGTGTCACAGTATGAATAGGTTTTTGTTTATGTTGGGCCCTGCACTGCAGCATATGCCGGTATACTTGGGATGTTACACGTGAGCAGGCTTCCCGGTCTTTTGTCCTTTTCGTTTGTGCCTCAATTTGTATTACTAGCGCATGGCACAGATTTTTATATACATATATTAATTTTTTTCAGAACTTATCAAAAGATATACATGTGGTTCATATCACAAGGTCTTTCTCAGAGGGTGCGCCCTCTTTTGAAAGTACTGCGAGGGTGCGCCCTCTTTTGAAAGTAATGCGAAGCATGACAGTTTTATACCAGTCAGGACCACCACTCAACACTCAAGGAGGCCCCCGGCATATACCGAGCAGCTATAATGTACAATAACATAACCTTGTGGCCTTAGTGAGGGCGCTCTTTGCAAGGGGTCTGATGGCTGGCTGGATGCCTCCGCCATTATACTGGGGGGGGGGGGCGGCTTCGTTAGTGCACAATGATTCACGTATTGGTTAACAGCTGCAGGGTCAAGGCTGGCCTTTTTGTTTGAGAATGTGCAACCGTGTTGTGAATCGCGATAACGGGCTGTCATTGTTTTATAGCCTTAAATAAATTTACATTATGTCTGAACACCTGTCCAGCTAATATTCAAAATAATACGCGATAGTCTGCTATGATAAGAAAAAAAAATAATGCCTTCTTTTGTTTCACTGTCTGTTGTTATACAATAAATTTGCATACAAGTGGATATGTCTGAACGCCTGTCCAGCTAATAATCCAACATAATACGCGATATCTGCTATGATAAAAGAAAATAAAAAAATGCCGAGGACGCAGGCATTTCTCACGGGAAAACCAATTTCAAAATGTAGTATCGCAATAAATGTATTATATTCCAAAGCTTTGGTCTCTCATAAAATAATATTTTCTCCTCTAATCTTGTTTGCTTGACATTTCTGTGTATTACAGACCTTGAAGTAAGAATTACGAGAACCATTGTGCGGCCCTTCTGTTGTTGTGGAAAGGTTGCCCTAGTTTTTAACCAGACAAATACACGTAGGTAAATACATTACTCTGGCACGCCGCCTCCGTCGATGTAAATAAAATTGAGGTTATTATTGGAAGATTTCGCCGCAGCGGCTGTTGGTTCGCTCGGTTGAGCCCGGCATTTAATGTTAGGTTCCCCGGGCACTAGAGACAAGACGCCGGCGTCTTTTTTCCCCATTCCACTTGATCTCGCCCGTTCCACAGGAAAACGCTAAATTCAGGCGGCCTTGAGGTGTATATTGGCGAATGCTGTGCCCTGGTGAGCTTGAAGCAATTGACTAGGCAGCTACCGTACAGCCCGGCCGAGTCAGGCATGAACGACGCGATAAATTATTCCTCATAAAGCATACCTGAAACGCCCGAACATTTTCCGCGTGTACTTTAATATGTGAAATATCGTATGAGGGTCGGGGACGGAACTGCTCGATAACGAGCTGAAAGCTAATCGCTGCATGATATGTATACTTATACACGCGTGGTGCCTCCTTGAACATGAATCAATCCAAAAGCAATCGGCATTGCAATATTGGAATTTTGCAAAGGTTTTTCGGTTCATTTCCGCAGTCTATCATTTCTTGCTATCCCTGCAGTGGACGTATCAGGTTTTTAAAAAAAGATCAATTCTAAGCCTCTGATAATACAATTTATGATGGGTATATACAATACGTGCATGGTTTATATTATCTCACGAAAAGTGCGAGTGCACAAAAGGCGACGCGGATAGTATATATGGAACACCATACTTTTTGTCAATTTTCGGGACAGACAGACAGACCATCTGACCGACCGACCGACCACCAAGTCACATGTAGAAGCTCCTGCCAGAGCTTAAAAATCGCACCCGCCCACCTTTGGGGGACATTTCCTCCTTCTGGATACCGTCCAACCACTAAACAAAAATGGCGTCAACCATGTTTGAGGAAGATGTTGCACGGCGCAAGTGCAAGTGCACGATAAGCTCTGGCCGTGTTGCAATGAGTCTTGCATGAAATTCTTGCATGAAATCGATCAAAAAGATCCCTGCCAGAGCTTAAAAATCGCACCCTGCCCACCTTTTGGGGACATTCTGGATACCGTCCAACCACTACACAAAATGGCGTCTACCTTGTTCGAGGAAGATGTTGTACAGCGCAAGTGTGAGTGCACAATAAGCTCTTGTCTTGTTGCAAGACCGATCCCAAAATGATCCCTGCCATGCCATAGCTTAAAAATGCGACGCCGATAAAAGCCGATATACTTTTGGTCAATATTTGGTGACAGACAGACAGGAAGACAGGAAAACAGACAGACAGATCGACCACCAAGTGACACGTAGAAGCTTCTGCAAGAACTTACAAATTAATGTGAACAATAAACGTGCATGGTTTGGGTTTTGCCGGACAAAAACCTCCGCACTTTCAACAAGTACTCTTTCTGGCCATCAGCGAATTACGTTCCCATGGAACGGGGGGAAATGTAACTACAGTCAAACAGAAAGCTATGGACTGCAAACACAGACTCCCAGCTTCTTTGATCCAATAATCAGTTTGACCCGTTTCCATCAATTTTTGTTTGCATGTGAATGGGATGTGACACGCATGTACATATAATCGAGAACGTGGATGTCGCGCATTGACCAGGTGTGCATAATTATTATTGTCGACGTGGATAATTTGCACAATAGATATATCAACCAAAGCATAGTGCAGCCGTTGTATAATTAAATTTTAAAAGCAGATGGAAGTGTCATGTTTGTTTTGGGGGTTTTGTTCCGTTTGTTGAGGCAATTTGTTTGTTTGTTGTGTTGTGTTGGGTTGTTTGGTTGCTGTCTGCCTGTTCGTCTGTCGGAGTGTTTGTTTGTAGCTTGTTTGTTTTTATCTTGTTCTTGTTCAGTTTCCAAAGGCATTGTAAAAAGGATACATATCGATTTCATTATACAGGAAATGGACGATAAAAATACTTTAAACAAGCATCCATGGCATTGACGGGTTGTCCCAACATTTTTACGGTCCTCCTAAAAAAATGTTGCGCCTATACAAATATATAAATATGTATAAATACGTGTACAGTAAATTGTAACACGATTGTTATAATGGGCAAACGTGTGAGAGGACAAGTCCAAATAGAATGTCCATCTGTGTATTTGTGTATTGACGTGCACAGCGGCACCGGCCATCAATTATACCATCCAGGCCCTTATAAACACGGCTCCGATGACGTCAAACGTTTGTTTTCTCCTTTCGATTCAGACCTTTAAAAGCGAACTTGACTCGTTTGTGTTTTTTTGTATTCCCCTCCATTAAAAGGTGGTCGGGGCTAGGACAGTGATGGAAATGGCCTTATTGTGCTTCTTCAATTCTGAACATGACGTTCAGGAAATCGACACCTATAACAATAGAGCACTTTCATATTTCCCAAATTAGATTTGCATCCATTTGTTTTCAGGATACAGTAGCGTTTACCGCTCTTTTCATTGTTTTGGTCGGACTGTGTCCCCGCTAAAAGTTATCGTAATTTCTCGTGCTTTGTGCACTTGTTTTGTGTGGAACGGACGGTGTAAAAATCCATCATTGTTGACTGAAATTACCGTCACATTAGAAAATAAAAATATTTTAACACAGGGGCATTTTTTGTTAAAGTGTTGTACAGTGTGAGTCAAAAAGACAGTGACACGAATTAACGATTTTTCTTTTCTTAAAAAGCAATCAAATTTGAAACGCCAATGAAGTATGTCTTAAAAGAGCATCTTCTTCCCCTTATCTAAAAAATAAAAGGGATTACTGAAATTGATCCATGCTATCAGAAGTTATGCACGTTTTACTGAAAGAACCCATTTTTATAGCTGTGCATGGAATGCCATTGGAAGCTATTGAGCTGAGTGAGAATTGCAGCTTACGCACAAGCATTCAAATACAAATCAGATTTGAATCATTTAAATGAAGACTGAAACATTACTGTCAAATTTAGTGTTTTGGATGTGAGGAACAACTCATCAATTCTGTTTCTGAAATATTAATGGCGATTTCTGTATGGTTTCCTTTGCAAGTTCTCCCCAATTAATGGAGGTGGGAAATCGTCCATGTTTCATTGTATTTAATGGGTATTCATCCCTTCGTAGAACGGTAAATGATCAGTGGTGGACAGCTGAATTTTGTGATCTTCATAATAAAATAGACGTAACTTATATGCAAATTACGTGACATTTTCACAGTTCAATAACATGTACTTTATACTTGAGGGTTTTGTTCAGGAAATAGAGCGAGCCACATATTTGTTTTTATATTTTTTTCTAATTCGGTCACTTTCTTTTTGACTCAGCCTGTAGCAATATACTTGCACTCTATAGGTCTATACACCTGCCTATAGATATATTATATTATAGTAATTTTAATATCTGCCTCTACCATCAAATCAGAGGCAAACTCAAACTTAACGGTTATGTTTCTGCAACATTCAATATTTTGTTCATACCCCTATATACAAAAACAAATACATTCACGTATGGGAAAATAACAGCCGTTCGGATACTATTTTTTCCACTTTAAGATCAAGCGAGCATACGGAACATTCCGTTGTGTTTACAGTTTGCTCATATAATTTCGGTAATTGGGTATTGGCGCGTTATTTATTTGCGAAATCGATGCGGCCATATGGCAAACTCCCAGGGAAATAAGGAGCCGGTAAATATGAATCCATGAAGTCTGTCCATTTATTTCATATTTTCCTCCCTGAATCACGAGCGATGTTTGCTCGCATGCATGCGTTGAACTCTTCAACGCATAATATTATTCCCGTATCGCTTGCACGCAAGGGAATTCGCTCCTTTGCAAGCGGTCATGGTGCGTTATTGTTATACGTCGGAAAGCAAGTCAACACAGAAACCCTTGAAAGTGTCCAAAGTTGTTAAGAGGTTATGCTAATCATGCGCGCCCAAAACTGCGAAGGAATAGGCCATGTAAGTAAGCAAAGCTGAAGAGTGTTTGGGCGGGTGGAATCCAACAAGCGTACGCACGCCGTACGACCACTTATCATACACATTATGGTCTTGAATGCTTTCCGTGTGTAAGTGCTCACACTGCAGCCTGTTTAGGCTCAAGAGGCATATCAAATTTTCGAAGTGATATTTATTTTCTATCTCCAGCGCGCAATGAATGGAGTGTTTCTCTACCAATGTTTACCAACTGAGACCGATGCAGAACGCTTATTAAATGTCAATGTAAATGACTGACTACCAAATCACACTAATATTATATACTTTCGCCTCAAAATATTTTGAACTGGGGAAATTATGCTCTTTTCGTAAGACGATACATGTAGGCCTATACAGAGCTGAAGTTCGTGCACTTTTCGGCTCGGATTGTTTAACTCACAATGTTGAATGAATAATGATGACTGTGAAATGGCACAAGTCTAATCTTCCCCCTGTGGCCTAGCTTAATCCGATTACTATACACCATCAAGGAGTGAATCATAAACTCAGCTAACGTTAAATCATAAACTCAGCTAAAATTAAATCCTTCAATCTCCTCTGAGGGCTTCGAATTTCTAATACAAACAACCATTATAATGTGCAGTATGTACATATTTTATGTGCTATTTTTTCTTGTGGTGAGACTAGATTTAATTAAATGAATAACACAATGAACGGAAAGTGGAGCTGATAACATTCAGTAAATACCGTGTCATTTACAGGAAATTTTATGCCAACGTATATGTAAACAAGTGTTGTATTGTTTGTTGACGAAAACATATCATCAAAATACCATTCAAAAACATATCGTGATTAAAATATTATATCAACTTCATTTACCTCTATATTCTTCAGAGAAGAATTGTGCAACAAATAAATAAAAGTAGTGTAGAGTTCCATCGCAAAACACCTAACAAATGGCTGAAAGAATGTCCCCAAATGGTCGAGCTAATCTTCTAATCAAATTTTCCTTCGGTACATTAACATGTACCTGTAGGTATGATAAACTGTAACATAACAGAAAGTGTTGGTACCTCGTAACGAATTAATCTGAGTACAAAAAGGTGCAGCATTTTTAACGTTTTAGATAATCAGACTAAATCTTTCCTGTTAAATAACATCATTGTAAACATATCGACTTGTGTCTCCCGGTTAATCCAATATTCGTAGGGGGACAATTTCCCTGCAAAATCAATCGATTAATTATGCAGTTCTGTATACAAAGACTGGGTCTTTAACAGCACAGCCTTTGCGAAGATGCGTTTAATTGCAAGGCGTTTCCATCCGACCTTGATGTATAGTCGCGCTGTCTCCTCGCCCTCTCATTCTAATTATCATGATTTCATTTGGCAGTACGCGTACACATGACCACGCGCTAATTTGATGCATTGCCTGAGCCGCCCGCCCCATCAGGGCATAATGCTCAGCACTATCGACGTATGTTAAATAGGAAGACATTAAATTGGTCTCCACACCAGTTTCTTATCTTGACGTGTTGGTATAGTGAGTAACGGATGGTGCACGATTCACCACGCGTATTCCGAAGAGGCATGGATACACAATTTGTTATACAGGGTGTTGCAGAATAGAAGGAAACCCACTTTTGACAGGAATTTTAACCTATTTATAAACTAAACTTATTTGAACTGGGTTTTTTTTATAATGTAGTGAAGTGTAGCTCTTCAACCATACACGGTAATAGTCTTTAAATAAATCGCAAGAATAGTGTTATTATGCTAATTTGAATACAAGTCACCAAAATCACTTTTGTCCACGTGTATAAGTCTAAAAGTGTATTGTTTTTTTTGTGTCTTCAAATCAAGCTCCGGAGCCCAGTCAAGCGAATGGAATAAAGCCGTCCGTTGACAAACAGGTTTGGCGCATGACATTTTTATACTTCCATATCTTAGAGACAAAATATGCATTTGCAATCATTTTTTCCCGTCACTTATGTTTAAAGATCAATACCATTCAATTGAATTTTTGAAATATGCTCAACAAGTAGGTGAAAATTGCTGTCAAATGTGGGTTTCCTTCTTCTTACACCACCCTGTATAATTATGACTGGTATGCAAGTGGCAATCACAAACAGCTAAAATGTATGTCTTTGAAAGTATTTATATATCAGTGTAAACACAAGATGGAACGATCATCACACTTTTACAGACAACTTGTTAATGAATTGATGTAGTTTTAGTATAAAGACACCGCGACTGAGTCCCAGCGTTGAAGCCTTTTTGATATGAAAGTGAAACAACTACATGTAAACACCCAACAATCAAACCGGCTGCATCGGATTCAAATTCAATAGTGCTTGAAATTATAGTTTCTGTGCATTGTCATGTACACAAAGAAAAGCAATTCAACGACTTGTATACAGAGGATATCTCATCCGAAGGGGAAAACCCGTTTTCCGTTTGAACATCCTGGTTGCCAATTCAGGGACGCGTTGCCGACAGCAGTCACTGTTTATGACACATGCTGTGATAAATTGTCTCTTTCATCTCCAGTTCTTCCTGGCTCGATCATTCAATACTACGAGGGACAAATAAATGGCCCGTATCAGTTTCACATGCAAAAATATATATGTTGAAGACACCTTCGGTCCGGTTTTGTTTCAATATTTGTTCTTGATGATCAGATAGTGACGTCAGAACAAAAGCTGCTATATACATGTACAGAAACAGGCGAGAGTATAATAAAGACCTAAAGGTACAGTTAGACTGTGAACATATTTGGTAATACTGAACGAGGATCGGGCCTATTATAAGGAAACGTATAGCACAACAGGAAATCCTTGACACAAATGCATTACCTGTGTAACCTACATGTATTTGTTATCGAAACACTCCAATTTACCCCTCGATCTTTTTAACAAGCTGATAGCTGTACTGACAAAAGGTTATGAAGCAGGAACTTTAGTGAAATATTAAATAAAAAGCCTATGGCGGAAACGTGTGCCAGGCAGCAAAGCTTATCAGTTAATATCATTCTAGGGCACAGGCTTCTGTCAATGTGCGTATCATGGATCTTCGGTGACGAAAGTTAAAGCCAGTTTAAAAAAAAGAAGCTAGGTCTGCTCCTGTACTAATGCAGGTCGTTGGCGCACACACGAGTTCGCAGATCTCCCCAGCGGCCATTTTGCAAGGCGCAGGTTGCAGCGTTGCAGACACGACTGGGGAGGTTTCTGTGTTGTTACAGGGTCGGGCACAGCGCAGGTGTGCGCGCACGCATGCCGATAGGGGGGTGTGTGTGTGTGTTGCCTGCATCTTAGGGCACTGAATTTTATTAAAAACCAGTTCCTACAGTGGGGCCCCTGGCTCTCGTTCACATAAACGTGGAGACACGAGCCGGGAAAATCCTCTGGAAACCGGGATAGTCATGCTTATCAAGAACCAAACTGAGGCACTGTAAAGGTCGATGCTGATTTTCCTTGGGCTGTAGATACGTGCGCCGATATCATCTGCCCCATTCTTTTAATTAAGCATACAGGTAAGGACATATCTCGGTCTTGTCGTGAAACGCTTAACTCAATTCACACAGTACTTCACTGGTTAAATTATCTAACAAATCTATCCGTGATGTCATAACTGACTTTATCCCAGGGCAAAATACCACATCCGTCCCGGACAAAACTGTTGTTATCTGACTAATACATCTGCACTTTACCTCGGGCTTATTGCAGACACCTGTTTTGGGTGGTTTTTTTTTAAGTGTTAAATACCATTTGAATATTGAACCTAGTTATTAAAATGATAATGTGTTGACCAAATGTCTCTTGATAATGGACTTCCTTGTGCAAATGCCAATTTCTTGTAAAATTGGCCTCCGTGTACTATTCGGGCCGGCTAAGGCAATGGAGTACACAAGATACCCAAGCGTAAGTGATTCCGTCTGTCCAGTTTACATATGGCACAGCTTTGCTTATACCGTCGTACTTCATTAAAGGGCCCATGCAATGTAACGTTTTTAATGCGATCTTTGAAAATGCATCTTCGTTTCCCATTTAACCTTTATTTTCAATTTCGTTTCGCCATTTTCAAGGGTATTTTGGTGCCTTTTTGGTTTTCCATATTTTATGAGCAAACGTGTGATGTCATTTCAGGTAGAAACTGTTTCAGTACCAAAAGTTGCCAGAGTTTGGGATATATCGGTGTAGTAAATTTTATTTTCTTTGGTGATTCGCTGTGGTGTCTGTACTGTACATGCAAACCATGAGCAAACTTTTCTCACAGATTTTTCCAATAGGCACACTTTTGGGTTAACAATTTGAACAGAAAACCCCTACACTGAACACTGTCTTCCTGAAATGACATCACAGCAACAGCGCCCTTACTTGTCAGGAAAAGCATGATTTTCTTTTCTTAAATGTTTAAAGATTTGCATTTTTGAAAATGTTTTTCATACACATTTAAGAGAAGTAGAAAGTTGCACAAAATGTTCCTCAGAAAAAAAATTACTTCATGGACCATTTAAGTTCAAGATGGAATAATGAGTTTGTACTACATCACCAGAATAAATTATAAAATAAAAAGCTATCAATTTAGTTCACATCCAACCCTGGCCAAATTTATTCGAACACACTCACACTCTAAAAGCATCGCCAAGATTCTGTTTCGAACTCTTACAATAAACTATGCAGATATATTTCTTTTCACAGAGTGTTGTACACACATATTACAAATTACATATTTCTTCTTCTCATTTTTTTTCAAGTACACTTCCGCGATTCCGCAGTTTGTTAATATTAACACTGTTTGTTTGTTTGTTTGTTTGCACAATATATTTATTTAGTTCCGGGATGAATAACACTAATTTCGTTCC
This sequence comes from Patiria pectinifera, assembly GCA_029964075.1. Taxonomy (NCBI): domain Eukaryota; kingdom Metazoa; phylum Echinodermata; class Asteroidea; order Valvatida; family Asterinidae; genus Patiria; species Patiria pectinifera. The sequence goes on from CM057135.1 coordinate 32,212,974, forward strand.
CAGAAAAAAAAATACAGTTTTTTGTACACCAAGGGTAATGACACAACAATATTCATTCCATTCTATCGGCCTGCTTTACATCACAAGATGCAACCTGCTGTTTGAAACATGTCAAAATTCAGATTAGGCCACTCAGCAAAGGAGAACTAATTTGTTTAGGCTAATGCAATTTTTAAACATCTGGGATTAAAAATCAATAGGTTCCACGCATGGTCGGATCCAATTAAAGAGGATCTAGAACTCTTTCAGTGAATGCAAACCAGGCTGTATTTAACATCTACATTATATTGCCATTCCCCACTGTTTCCAATGGTAATTTGACGGAGTGGTATAGTTACGAACACTTCTTTGAATAGTTAACATTGATCTAAAGGTGTGAAGAACAGAAAATCGTTTGATTTAATCCCATGTATTCAGACAAGTTATAATACAACGTATACATTCACCGACTAAAATACGGCTCCGGGATGTTGAATGCGCTAAATAAACATTTATATAAAAAAGTGGTGTTTTTTTTTGTTTCTCTTTAATAATCGGTCGGGCTTAATGACTGTCATGTAGCAACAGCCTTAATGGCTGTCAGTAATCATGGACATGCTTCTATACAGCAGAAACAATTCTCGACCTTGAAAATGCTTTCGGCTGCGAAGTGGCCAAATGGGAATTTGACAAGCTACTGCATTAGTGTTTCTCAAAGAAAGCAATGGGGTTTTTTTGCGTAAACATTCAATATATAAAGCGAGTGTTAAAAAGACGATCATTTGTTCATAGAAAATAATTTTGTTTGTGACTTCCCCTGGTCGTTCTTGACGTCCAATTATATGTACATCATTCGAAATGTTCAAATTACTTTAATGGTCGAAATGTTACCCTATACTTTAATTTATCAAAAATGTTAAATCAACTAGCCAAGAAATTGAAGTTATCCAAAGTGAGGTGTTTTCATGTTCAACAGGGGTGTGAATGACCACTAATAAAAACAACTGAAAACACTTGGAAAAAGGTGTAAAAAAGCTGAACTTTGGAAATCTCCAATACTTTTGTAAGTTAGGGAAAAAAGCTGAAATCCAAAACAAACATAGCCTGAAAATCAGTTTAAAGCTGAGATTTCACACCCCTTGTTTGAAGATTTAAAAATTCGTCAATGCTGAATGAGTGATATTAGGGTAATTCCGCAATACATGATCAATGCAAATAAAATGCAGTAAAAATAATAAAACTAGAAATGTGTTTATGGACAAACACAAAACGTTTCGACTGTTTCTTTGACATGTGACAACGACAAGACGACGTCAGTTCAAATTCCATCGATAACACATGTGACGTACGTGACATGTGATGACGATGACATGCTTTCATGTTCAAACATTTAACAATGTGTCAATGATATTTGATTGATATTAAGGGTAAGTCAGCAACGATACTTGATCATTGACAAAAATATACAGTAAAATTAGTAAAAATTAAACAACTGCTCCCGATACCATTCAACCACACCTTCTCACCCCCCTAACAAAAAAACAAAGCCAGCGAACAAACCCGACATATTTTATTTTATTTTATTTACTTTATTAAAAAAAAAATTTGGGAGGGGTGGGGAGGGATTTTAGCTTCAAGGGCAAATACCTATCGGACGTATGCGAGAAATGCATAACTTAAATGACATTTTAAATGTCATAGGAAAGGAGGGATCGTTCGCATAATTTTTACACTAAACCAAACCCACTTTAATATTCGTGGCATCATAGGCACAAGGACATATAAAATTACGGTTATTAAGTTGTTGTTTTTAATACAGGCTGGCCCCCAAAGAAACCGGAACGGCATACTTCCACTACATTGAGTCTCAAACCTCCTGTACCAATGGATGGAGACGCTTTTAGAGGAAATATGATACCAATATCTCCCAATTCGGTACGTCCAGTAGTTTTTGCTGCAGAGCCCATATACAACTGATCATGTGGGTATTATCACATAACAATAAATACCTGTTTCCAATGGTTTAGTAATTCATCTTTACCAATTCAAAAGCTTTACCAATTTGCTTTGTCTTATCTTCTATTGTAAAGTTATACAAGCCCCTGCGATTAAGGTATACTTATCAAGGAAACACCATTATCATGGCCATTACGCTGTAATATATTATGATGCATAATTCACTACTACTATCCTGGGTATCAGAGTGATATAAATAATGTACTTTCTGAAACATTCATGTTACCTAATGCTTTCATGGTGTGTCCGTGAGTTACATTACTTGCGACTACATGTACTTCACTAACAAAGCAGTGATGCATCAGATGCTATCGCCTTGACTCCGTGGATGGGTAATAGGTAGGTGCAGAAAATGTACTGCTGGTCGGGCTTGGTGCTTTCTCGTGTGTTTCGTTTTGGTAAAACCCTAAGGGGCATGCAAACAAGCAAAACACGTCTAGGCTGGTACTCGCTGTCTGGATACTATGAAACACACATGATGCTGCATGAAGACTTCTGGGAGCTAGACCAGGATATACGGTTTGTAAAAATGAAAGTGCTCACATGACATGACACTACGACGCTCTGGCTAGATGATGTTTTCACGATTAACAACTTGGATGGAGAAAAAAAGACGGCAATAATTTAAAGCAAGGGGAGTGGTGACTGTTATATTCTATCACGTCATCCAAACGATGATTGCCGGAACCAAGCGAGTAGATTGAGCGAGTTCACTGCAGCTATACTGTGGCGGCTTCAAATATCATCATCGGCACGGGGGGAGCTATTATTAAAACACATCAAGCGACGGCTCCTCGATTTCGACGCTCCACGGCTTGATTAAAAATCGTCGAGACGGATGGGCGTTTGTGTCGCTCGGGCTCCAGTGCAGTCCCGCGTGATCAAGCTGCACCGTGAGATGAAGGGTTGGCGTGCAGGCCAGAAAGAATCCGCCGATTTCTGCCAGGAGAAAGACCACGCAACCGTTTCTATTCACGGTTGTCAGATAACATCGTCGCTTGGGAATGGGGAGAAAAACTGATAGAAATTCCTCCGGTTGTCCCCGCAGGCAATTAGAAGAGGCGGCCCCTACATGATGTCAACATCGAATGTAGTTCTGCATTCGGTGACAATGTTTGCCAGTGTTTTCAAGGCAGGGCTAAGTTATATCGCTTATGGTTGCCGACATAAGAATCTACTGCAGCTCGAAGGATAAGTAAGTTTACTGTTTGTGCAAGGGGAAAATCCCGGTGCTCTTTTAGGTGTTCATAATAGGATAACACTCAGTTTCGTGCATAATATGGAATGTTACAAGTGTGATGCGATCTGTACATGTCTATAGGCGTTGGAACACGAACTCGTTATAATGGTTCCACTTACTTTCGTCACTCTCCGGTGGACCGGAGCTCGTACCGGACGCGCAGCAACTGACGAACTTGAAGCTGCGGGTGGCAAGCAGATCGAAAGCTTGTTCCAGGTAGACGTGTTTCAGATAGAATCTGGCACTGTACCGAGAGCTCATGCCGCGGTCCGGATCGCGGGTCTCGTTCAGCTGGTCCCCAAACACCTCCCTGGCCAGGGACACGCGGCCGCAGACCAGAATTCTTTGGATCTTGCGGAACTTGACGTCGGCGAGTCCGTCGCGCCCGAAGGCGAAGGTCCCCCGGTAGCCGATGGTCAGGAATCCGGGAGAGTCCGACCTTTCTCCGCTGACGGAGTTACCGACATTGTCGGCTGTACTGTCGGCTTGGGCGGTCTCTGACAGTGCACTGGCCAGGCGTGGAAGCCGATAGTATTCTGCCTCTTGCCGCAGTCTACCTCGCTCGCAGAAGCTCTCCGGTAGCACCAGTTTTTGATTGCGCAGGTAATCCAGTATGTACTTGAAGAGCGAGCCGTCGCGGTCTATGAAGTACCGGCCCCGTGAATCTCTCTGCAGTGGCCCCCTTGCTCGACCGGTGAACATTTGGGTCAGCAGGGAGTCCCCTTGCTGGGTTAGGGTGGACAGGGCTGTGGTGTACAGCTGCCCGCCAACGTTGAGTTCCACCACGGCGGGGAATTCGGCATCGGATGACATGTTGGAAACACGGCACTCGCACGATGCAGTAGGCTCGATCCTGTTCACGATAGACTATCTACGCCCAATGGACCATTGCCCAGCTCCGTCTACTACTAGTCAATATCTGAACGGACGCACACAGCATGCAGGGTTGATATTAATGTGAAGGTGGTTGTCGGCTCCTAGATCCTGTCACGGTCACCACTATATATGCGCAAGAGACTCCCTAGCCTGGGCAAAATTATTTCGCATGGGAAATTAAACAGAGATGCTGGTTGGCCGACTCAACGCGTACGGGGATAGAAATCATCATAATCAACGAACGCTGCGAATGAGGGTCGGTGGATATTAAAAATCGCGAGGCAGCTGCACGGTTCGCGTAATAAAAAAATGCCAACCCTATTTTTTCCGTGAAATGTACCGGTATACTTTGGCAGTATGTGAGCAACTGCTGATTGAACTGCAAAAGTGGTTTGAAAACGGTTTGAACGCCAAACAGCTGAAACGTTTATCAGCAGTGCAATTTTAGAAAATCTTTGGTGTTTTTTTATTTATTAATTCACATATTAGGGTACCTTTGTATAAATATCGACATTCTATAGATTCGGTGACTGAGGTTTTATGCATTTCATTTCCCATAGCCAGTCACAAAAATTTGAATGGAAGATAGAAATGAACTTACTAGAGAGATGTCGCAATATTATTGTGAGTGGTACGGTTACACACCTATGTTTCGACACCCTATGTTCCGACTGCATATATCCCTAACCCTATCCCTATCACAATCTTATGTGCGGTGCGGGTTGTCGGAACATAGAGCAGTCACCAGTGGTGCATAATCGCTAATTGCTAACAATTAATGTTGTTAACAATTAATGTTTTCGGTTTCAGTGTGTGTCCCTGGTTTCTGTACAGCGAGAGAGGCTCTTCGCTGTTCACCATAGTAATTCAGACACAGTTTCGGTGTTTCTATATGGAGTGCCTTGCAGTTTCAGACAGGTTTTTTTTATTAATGTGTCGGCCATAATAAAGCCAATCGGAGTTGATGTGCTGGCAATATGGAGGTATCGTATATACTGCGTATCATGTGATCGTAATCGCCGGGCTGACCCAGTGACGGAAATCCGTTGGATGTCTCACCCGTAGCAACGGGAGCATGTATGGAGATGAGGACTGGGCAGTCACGGCATGCTCGTATCGGCAAGTTAATTGAATGAGTGACTGCATGTCAATAATCTTTTATTGTTCATAATTTCATAATACAGCAGCAATAATACTACAATGCTCTTACTCAAATGGCATTGGTGCAGTATATAACACTGGATCGTGGTGGTTTTGGTTTCGAAGTTTGATATTAAAACATAATTATACGCAGTGACTGAAAATGTTGACCATCACTGGGTATTTCACTGATTTTTTGTGTGTGTACTCCAATATAACTGGGTACTAAACGAATGTAGCACAAAAATACCCCGACAGTCTTCGAAACAAAAGACGATTATTTCCTGTTAAGCTTAATGTGGCTGAATTATTTCTTTTTTGCAACTTACCATTATTCTAAATTTTGCAAGATCTACCGATAATTCTGAAACATTTTGAACGCTTACAGCACTACAAAGTATCACATTCGAATAATGTCAATTTGTTGAAAAGAAAATATCAAAATTCCTCCTCGATAAACTAGTGCTCAATAATACCCTGCGACTTTCAATTCAAGATATATATTCAAGTACATGCAAGCATTCTCATTGATGTGCACCGAGGTAGAGTGGGAAAAGATTCCATTATGCAGGTCCATTACTGGTATTGGCGTGAGCTGAAATCACTTCGTCTTGTTTGGATAAATGGCATGCCGTTTCGGTCACAAAATTGCCGGATAAATACATGCGGAATGCATTTGCAAAGAAAACAATTGAAGACGAACTGCATTGTGTGCGAGCTGAATGATGTCAGGGTAAAATCTGAGGGCGGTGTCTGGAATGTCTTTTCATGTTGGATCAGTGAATACATAGATGTGTGGTTGGTGTTCTGTAATGAAAGTAGCAATTTAAATTATTTTATTTAACTTTTGTTTTGGCGAGATTTCACTATTAAATTAGCAATTCAGGCTTGCGAGCATTATCGGATTTCTTAACGGTCAGTGGTGAGCCAAAATTTGATTTCGAAGGATGTTCTGTGCTTTTAATTTGTTTAAAACAGAATTTAATAAGCGATTGAAACTGAAGCACGAATCGCGACATGCCGCGTTCGAATTTTTTTGCGTGGTTTTAAGAGCCAATGTTTCAATGGGTTTAGATATTATTATTAAACGACTGCAGACAAAACTAAAGGGTTTATATTGAATATTCTTAAATACCTAAGACCCATTCCTATTGGTCGTGAGCCCGTCACGTGGCCGGTTTCAAACAGTTGATAAAGACCAGTCGGCTGGTCTTAAACACTTTTTTCCAGTGTAACATGAAATGTGGACTTCTATGAAATCAGGTGCTTTTTATACCGTGTACTGGTTGAACGTTCACAATCCTCACGTAGGCATGCGCAATAGTACATTTCATGGTCCGAAATTCAGAATACACTGGCACAGCTGTGTTCTGCGCCACATCGCGCAGTAGGCGCCACATCGCGCAGTAGGTGCGACGCGCGAGCCAATATAAGGTAATTATAATTAGGTATACCCTCGCCTTCGGCTCGGGTTATTATCAGCATTCAGACTCCAACCGGTCTTAAACAAAGAGTTTAATACCGACCGAGCACACATTGTATTCCCTGTAAGTGTCTGTTTCGTGTCACACGGAAATTATCTCAACTTGGGAGACCGCAACGAAGGGGGTTTGTGTTTATCTTTTTTAAATGTTCGTTTTTTCAAACTTTTATTTTGTTCGCTTCGACAGCAATTCGCATTTTAATAAAGAAAAATAAAGCGGAAACTACGAAGTGCAACAGAGGTTTCGGCTACGCTAGCCACACGATATAGTGAATTTGGCTAAAATATCACTGTGCATGCCAATTAATATGCACATTATAAAATATACCATCTTTGTAATCCATACTCTTCTGAAGAAGATTGTCGAAGACAGGGGATCTCAGAATGTACACACATACTGGAATTTGTATCCTTGTGGAGACATTTCTTTGTTCTTGTGTAGTAAAGTTTTCGAGTTTGAAAGTGTAGTTTCAAAATGCTCTTATTTTAACCAGAATTAATTTCCTTGGCTGAAATTCGGACTTAATAATAATATCCCTTTTCTAAAACTCTTCCATTTGCGACAAATCAACATACCTTGGAAATTCCTAGTTTTTGAGTAAAGTCCATACATTTTGTGATAACCTTGTGGAGACGTATTCATTTATAGAAATTGCCCTGTGGAGACGTATACAATCTTTTGTTCCCTATTGTTTGCATGTCTCCAGAGGGCACGATGTATCAGATCACCATTAACGTAACTCCATTATAATTTGAATAATTTGCAAACCATCTAATGAAAATCTGCCTCGGGGCAGATAGCAAAAATGATCCGATGCGACCCTATTCAAATTTCCCCGCGGCGATATAATGGTCCCTTTTGACCTTCCTTGGCAGCTAAACCACTCAACCTTGAACCAGAAATTATAACTACACACACACAGAGACATGAACTTGTACAAGTTGTTTTCTCACCAGGAAAGATTTTGTGACCTTGCGACATAATCGAGCAGTGCAGATGAGCACTTGATATAATTATAATGAGTACATGCAGTGCGTACGTACGTAAGGCAAAATAATGACAGCGCTAAGTGGTGTGTATTTTTCCTTTTATGTACCCTACGGAAGTGCAAATGGGACGTCACCTCCTGTCGGCATGTAGCAGCCAGTGTTCACATCCTGTACTGTAGGAATACCAGCATGTACCGGAATGGATTCAAAGTAATGCGAAGCGCAGAAGCCATTCCCAGACCTTTTAGAAAATACAAAATTTACAAAAATACAAAATCTTACAAATTGCCAAGGGCTGACGTTTTTAATTCGATTTTTTCCCCCAAATCAAATCGAAGATGGAACAATCTCTGTTGAGAAATACCATACTTCATTATGGAATCATTTTTGTCAAAGTAAGCAGCGATATCTATCAGCGTAACGTAGTGGATATTTTAGCATGTTATGCTAAATTTTAGCGAGTGAGTCATTGTAAAGCAGCCGTTATAAAAGAAAAACAAATAGGTGGTGCTAAAATTAAATTTAGGAGCAGATCCTTTACATTTGAGGCACTCTTAAGCAAAATATCGTTTTTCAATGCCGTATCCTGCGATAAAAATATTTAGTTTTTCAGCGATATTCCCGACGGGTTGAAGAGAAAAAAAAATGGCTTCCAATATACAGACATGAGAGATATCAAATGTCATTGGGAATGGATTTCAATTACTTAACACAAGTCACCCTCTCGTAAAGGCATTGAACGGTCAGTCAACCTTACGATAGATCCACGGGCTGACCCGTGGATCAACTGAATGCTGAGGTTAAAAGTTGGGGTTGTGATTTCTGATATTAAGTCAGGAAATAATACGTCAGGCTACTGACGAAGAGAAAAAAAATGTTATCCGAGCAGGAAACGGATTGCTCCGTGTGACATTCTGGGGGGAAATCGTGATCATTGTGCCCATTACCAACATGTTAAAAGGAACTGAGAGGCCTTGGTAAGCACATTGCAAACCAGTATGATTGACATTCAGGTCAAATTATGTGCTATTACATGGAAGGCACATAATCATGATACTGCTTATTTTTTTTAATGCAATATTTCAACATGTTTTTTGTTTGTTCTAGCTTCCATCGTGTGTTAAAACGAACGGAAACACACGGTCGTGAATTTCTATACGCCCGAGGACAATGCTTTATGTTCCCTTTGTCCCTGTAATGTAACACTCTCCCATAGGCTAAACACATAACTGTACGATCGGGGACCGTTTTCAACAAACAAAACAACGCTCGAGGACGGAAAAGAAATGTGTCTGTTCTTTATTGTAAAGCCATAATGTACACATTATCTGAAAAGACCTGATTAAGCAGACGTCTCCTACATCTACTATGTTTGCATTTTTTTTCACAAATCCGTTTGACTTGCGAAAAGAACATTTTGATTTGCTAGCACAGGAGCTCTTAATATATTATACAATTTTGATATCACAAACTTACAAAGTACAAATTACCATAACGACTATACGGGCATTTAAAAAATTCTTAGGGAAACCAAAATTCGTAAGCAGAATGGAATGCCAAATCTGCACATTGACGGGTCGGATATCTTGGTGGTTCATATATCTAGAAACTCGATGCCGTCTGGTTAGGCTGAAGTGGATGTGACGGCAGTGGAAGTTGTTTATTCACGAATGTGCCATCGGCATGCAAACAGAAACCTCAATTTCCGTATATATAGACACTCGAATCGACGGAGAATATAAACGTAGATGACGAATGTGAGTGACGTCAACACCGGCCATTAAAAACACTTTGTCCGAATGTTGGTACACTCGTCAGCGTGTTCTGATAGCCGGCCGCATATTGAAATCTGTATCCGCGCATAAAACAGCTGTGTTGAATCATTCACGTTATCAATCATTCATTCTTTACAAAATGAAAACAGTGCTCACCGATGAGCATACACACAAGTTTCATTGCTCCATACATCCTGCGATGCAGTTGAATGTACAGTCAACACTGTAAAATAAAACAATAATTTAAAAGATAAAACAAAAGGCAATGAAAAATTGGTTATGGGTCGAAACTCCGCCCACGGCGCGCTTTCGTGTTTCTGGGCACCGACATTTTATTTTACAATTAAGAACCAATGTTTGCCTGCTCTAAAACATTCTGTGCGAGGAATTTAGAATTTTCTCTTAACAACTCAATCTGTTTGCTGTTAGCTTTTTTTTATTTTGTATTACTTGAGTCAAAAATGATGGCGCCTCTTTGTCTTACTTTCAAACCCTCCACTATTTGTCACGATTGTCGGTGCGTTTTTGAGTTCCGCATCATTACGAGACAGCAGGAAGCCCTTGAAGCCGGCGTGGAGAACCTCTCCGTGTGGAGTTTATCTTAATCATTGAATGAGCCAACTTGTTCGAGGGGAAAATGGCTTTCCGAGCGCCGCTTTAATTCCACTTTCCAGTCCCGCTTGTTCCAGCGATTCACAACTCGTGCGTGCTGCACTCGTCCTCTTGCCAGCAAAACACGTGTCGCTAGTTTGAACATGGACAACAAAACAAACGCTGCGCCAGCCGTTGGTCTGGTTGCGCGTGTTCGCTCCACCTAAATGTGATGGTATTTTTACCGCATGCCAAGTTCCGACTGTCTGCATATTTACCCGCGCTGCACAAGATACCTCGTGACACCTTTCCTGCTAATTTAACACTTTCACGTTTCATTGAACGCGCTGGGGGTGAGGGAAGAAAGAAAATAAAATCGTGATCAATCTTTAATTCGGCGATGTTAACTCGGAACAGGATACGAGTGGGTGACGGCCGCGGCCATTTGAGATCTGTGAAGCATAATTACTAGCAAATAACCCGTTGACGTGGGCGACACGTGCGCGTACAATTCGGCACTCGATAATGATCACAACATTTTGACTCTCCTATACCTAGCCCTGCTCAATACAAAATGGCACGCCAGTTATCCGAACATTTACAATTTGAAATTTGGAAGAGTGAAACGTTTACATTTATACAATGTATAACATATTAAACGATAAAGGAAATGTATATCATTTATTTTTGCTGTAATTTTCAAAAATAGATGGATTTGGGGGTAAGTATTTTTTAGCAAATATTGTTGTACTGACTTGTTTGAAGTTTTGTGGTCGTAGATGCTGGAGAAACCAAGAAAAAAAGTCTTCATGTAGTCTGGTTCCCTGACCCCACTTAAAATGAAATGGAGCAATTTATAAAGGTAAGGGAATTGTAAGATCATGGAACCTGTCTAGCTGGCTTGTACCCGTTCATAGGTGTGTAATCGATTGCAAACAAAATGTGGACTAACTAAATATGGTAAATTGGGAACAATATTAAAATCAAAAAGCCAGTTTTTTTCCCAACGCTGGTCGGCCGACCAGCATTGGAAATTGATACAAAAATACCACTTTTCTTGAAAATGACAGCACACCAGGTGCCATGATTTTACAGGATGCTTAAGATTGTCGTTCACTAACAGTGAGGTATTTCCTAATAATTTGGTACATTTGTTGTTTGCAAATGTTGTATATTCCCTTTAAGGATCATCGCCCATAACCATCATTCAGCAATACGTACCTTTTGCAATACGACTGCTGATTTTAAAATGTAACACGACAAACCATTAACAATGGATCAGCCGATGCAGTGCAACATATAGCCTATCAGGTTTGGATATTAATCTGATAAATGTGTATATTTTCGCAAACAGTATATACAATCATCTGTGGGCAGTAATAATAGTTGCAAGTGCAGGCAGTGGTAAAACTAATTACGCAGCTCCGACTGCGGGAACAAGAACGCACACTATATAGGCAGGCGTTGGATTACAAAATTTAATAACTGCGTTGCCATTTTTCACAGAAATTCAATCAGACATTTTCGTTTAATTTGGCGCCAGAAAGTAGATTCACCAACCATGCACACCGATGATTCTTGATGGTAAGTTATTGCTTAGAAAAATTGCAAAACCAAACCGCCTAATAGCCTTTCTTTAGGTACAAGGAGTATAGGCTAATAAAGACGTAAGGGCACAAAACGCTGATGGAATGTAATCATCATTTACTTTTTTTTGCAATATTCGCTCTTTGCCGTGTATTGCCATATTGGAACCAAAATGAGGCTTAAGTTAAGTTGCAGACAATGAATCTTTCGCGTCCTCACAATGTCGGTTACTTAACTATAACGTAAGAATCCATTCAAGTAGCCAACGGTTGCCAAGTTATGCGGCCTCAGTCTTTCGACCCAGCAATAGCATAAAATCTGTGCTCTAATAAGGTGATGTAGCAAAACAAAAATGTTGGTTTCTTTCTCATTTGGAACTGTGTCAAAATGGTCACTTTTCTAAATCCTCATGAAAGATTTGAAGTAACATGCGTGCATATCTGATCAACATGCTTGGGTGGATTCAACGCTTTACTTTTGAATACACAGTATATTCAGAATTGACATTCCCACCCAAATATCAATCATCCAAGAAAACAACCAAACAGTGCAATAAGAGCCTCTGGGTCTGTGATTTCAATAACCGTTGAAATAGGGGAGCCAGGATTTCGCTTCTTCTTCATCAGCAGCACCCAGCGATTGATGGCTATTGCACTCGTTTCAGACGTCGAAATATATTGCGGGGCAATATATTTCGCCAAATCAGCGCAGTATACAATCAGCATACATATTAGTTCTCCCGGGCTCTATTTGTGTTTTCGTTTTCCACTCCGGTATATATTTAGCTTGGCCGAATGTGGATTGAATGTTGGAGACGTCTATGACGCACGGCATTTCACCCTACGGCGTCGTTCACTGATAAAGGACTGATAAAACGCTTGTATAGAAGAAACATAGTGGACTAGAAGAAGCAGCCCTACACCAAAATAACATTCTTTCCGGGAGAAACCAGGGATATTTATATAGTACGAACCTGAATTAACACTGAAGTTCAAGTTTGGGAACATTTCCAATGGTGGAACACCTTTGA
>CM057135.1:32226180-32251180 GCA_029964075.1 Patiria pectinifera
CGTATGGCCACACCTCCTACCTAGGGTTGACCAATTATTGGCCACTAGGCGCACGTGAACAAGAAGCAGGACCGTCACGCTCAGGCAGAAGACCAAGGAGACTATAAATAGAAAAAAGACGCTGAAGCCGCGGATGGCTTGGCCCAGAATGTCCTGTGCAGAAGATTAATGTAGAGGCTTACATCAAGTCAGTCACATTACATGTCCATCACATGTCCAACCCACGTCCTTCACATGTCCATCACGTGTCCTTCACATGTCCATCACACGTCCATCACATGTCCATAACACGTCCAACCCACGTCCATCACATGCCCTTCACATGTCCATCACATGTCCATCACAATTCCATCACATATCAATCACATGTCCATCACATGCCAATCACAATTCCATCACATGTCTATCACATATCAATCACATTGCAATCACATGGCCATCACATGTCAATCACATGTCATTGTTTCAGTAATACAAGGTACCAGGACATGAAAGTGTGAAACAAAACTAGGAATATTCTGGGAATGAAACTCAACAGGGTTGAAGACAGCACATATTTACAATGTACATGTACAGATGCACAACTAGGGATATTTTGGAAATGAAACTCCAAAGGCTTAATGACAGTACATGTATACAGCTTCATGCAAGTTATAGGTGTACATTTACATGCAAGAAGCGAATTACGCTAAGTGCAAAGAGTGACTGAAGTAAACGGCACTTTTCCGTTTGTATTTCAGTCTTTGATAGTGATCACCATGTGTGACTGGTCTGTCATTACTAAAGATGGTTGTTTGTTTGTGGGCATATCTCACACATTCATTAATCCAGGATGCCTTTACATTTTGACAACTCTATTGTTTGATAACGTGAATAATCTGTATGGCCTGCCTGCAGGCCGGGTAATAATGGCTTCTAAATGCCATTGCTTTGTTAGTCTATTCCTGCTGCCGATAATTCTGTAGGTTGTGTGTTCGAGTCCAGCCTGGGGTTATGGTGCGTGTGCCCTTGGGCAAGGCACTTTGTCACTCATTGCTTCTCCCCACCGTGGAGTAAATGGGTATCCGTAAGGGCGGAGATGGTTTATTGTGATTGATTGTAGCTGCTTTGCGCCAAAATGGCAGCATCGAGCTGTATACTCCCCAGGGAGCTGAGATTGTCTTTGGAATGTTTCATTGGCCCAATGAGCAGGGTAATAATGATGTAGCGCCTTGAGCACCAATACGGGTGGAAATGTGATTGTGTGCTTTATAAATATATATTATTATTATTACTATTATTATGATGATGATTTCATCTGAAACAGGACAATTTCAGAAGGGGTTTATTGTCAACCAGACAATTTTGGCTTCAATTTAAGCTTTTAACTCACAGACATGTTACGGTGACTACCCACGAGGTAGGAAAAAAAACCAAACATTTTGACAAAGGGCCTGATTAATTAATGAATGGATTTGATAAATTTTCAAGAAGTGTGCATTTATATTCTGAATTTTCAAGAAGAGTTTCCATGGATAACAAATCGTCTTACCTCCCAGAACTGAATGAAGAATGGTAGCACGGTGATGGCCACGTAGAAGCAGTATAGTATCGTGTAGAACAAGAAGAGGACGAAGAACTTGTAGTTGCTGTAGCAGACACAGTTGTTGACCCAGGGACAGTGATGGTCCATCTTCAGGATACAGCTGAAAAAAAAAAATACCAACCAAATAGCAATTAACCCACAAATCCTCCAAAATTCTCTTTGCAAAATGGAACTTAGGTTACACGGCAACAGTGTGTTGCCGATTTTGGAGGATGAAAATAGTCAGGCACCATCCCATTTAACAGTTTACAGTTTATAAAATACATTCAGGGAACAAGACCAAAGATGGCTTCCTCATGAATAAGGTCTATGCTATACATGTATGTGTACACTCTGCTGGCTTGCGCAGATCACATATGAACAGCATTGACAAAATGGGATTAAAATGATATACATTTAATATTTATTCATAAATACGTAAGACACTTTACCCATTCCCATTGGTTGAGAGCCCGCCACTTGGCCGGTCTTAAACAGATGATGAAGACCGGCTTGCTGGTCTTAAACACTTTTCCAGTGTCAAATGAAATTTGGTCTCCTATAAAATGCAGTGCCTTTTACCGTTTTATCTTTGAATGTTCACAATCCTCATGTGGGCATGCGCAATACTACCAGTGAGTCAGTATTTCATAGTCCTAAATTCACAACGCACTCGCCACAGCTGCATCTGTGCGACACGCGAGCACCAAACTCAATAAAAGGAGTTGTTTACATCTTAATCGCGAACATGAAGTGAAAATGTTGGAAATGTTGGAAACAAAATTGTTGGAAATTTTTAATGTTTGACTTGTTTTGTCTTTTGGACCGAAAAGTTTGATTTTTTTTTACCGAAAAGGTATTTATGAATGGGAATAAGTAGCTTGGTTGGTATTAAACACTATATTTAAGACCGGTTAGCGTTTGGATGCTGATAACAACATTCCAGACTCCAACCGATCTTACACTAAGTGCTTAACACCTTCCAAGCACACATTTACACAACACAATGTATTCCCTTAATGTTTAATAATTATGCAAATTTGACAGATTTTTTTTCCAATAATGACATCATTACATTACAATCACTGAAATTCATTTTGGTTTCACTTGCATGCATACATGTAAACCAGCCTTTAAAACAGCAATGCAGTCACAATAAATAGGGTAATATTAGGTTTTATTATTTATACTGGGGAATTTAGCTATAGCCTTGTGTCTGCAGCCTACAGCTGCAGGCTGCTGAGCTTACAGATATTATAATATATTTATGAAGAAATCAATGAAGCATGGAATGGAACAATTACAGTTGACTGGTTTTCAGCATGCATGGCTGAGTCTAATTTTAGACAACTAATGCTGTCCCTGGCCCAACCCAAAGCTGATCCATTGTGTACATGCGTTTTGCGCTATGAATCTTTTAAACGCACAAGGTGAAAGAATTCAAATGTGGCTCATTAATTGAATGCAAATGGAAAATTTAATTTTCATGCTAGCCTAATCTCCATGTTTGCATAAATGATTCCAAAGGATATTTGAGTGTACTAAATATCACATGTAATTAAATAACAGTGAGTACACACTAAGCTCTGGCCGGGTGTGGGAATATATCTCACTTCATATATATTTGTAAATAGACGCACATGTATGCACATCGATCGAAACAAAGCCGGTCTGCCGAAAACTTTCGGCAAGAGTGCATTTATATGACTACAGCATGGCATTTGGTCTATTTTTGGGGACACCATGACAGCCAGACAGACAGAAAGACAGATAGACAGACTGACCGACCGACCACAAGTGACTTGTACAGAAGCTCCTCCCAGTGCTTAAAAACCCAGAAAAACAAATGTAAATCAAGCTGTTGGCCTTCGATAGTTTCAACAAGGCTCACAATAGACCTTTATCATGCTGTCACCATTCCAGTCATGTTCCCTGTATCCAATAATAGTACTGAATGATAATGTTTTTCGTGCAAAAAGGATCCAGACTATTTTGCCTTCCAGCCTCGCTTTGGTTACGTTGATTTGAATGGGTAAAAAAAATCAAGACAGTCGCAACATAATAATGGCCTATGGCTACTGGGTCGAGGGACCAAGCAACGTGATACATGTATTGCGAAATTATCATTGCTCTGATGATTTTGAACTATTGTGTATTATCGTTGCAGTATTTTCTCAGCATGATAATAATATTAATAAAAAAAAATGGTCTATTGCATTTGCTGTGATCATTTTTAATTATAAACTGCCATTTTTTTTCATTTAGAATGTCTGGTGATGACTGGCTATGGAAGAATAAGGGACCAAACAAATGATTGTTATAAACAGAAATAATTTGAATATTGGAATCTGATATTGTAAAGAAAAAACTTTAAAGTCTACAATTCAGAAAAATTTACATTTCAAGATGTTAAAAGCAGTGTTTAGTTTGGGCATGAATTCATCACACATATCAGAAAAGGGAAAGATTTCCATATACAAAGTTCACTAATTTTCCTCTGTATTGACTAACAAGCCCCCAGATAGCAATTTCATGTCATCAAAGTCAATTTGAGCAGTGAGAAAATACAAGCATTTTCTTAGAAAACACTTAGAATTGTTCAGTCCAATCTCATAGGGTTTGTACACAGGGTGTTGAGTGAACTTCGTATATGGAAATCTTTCCTCGAAAAGGAAAAAAAACACCACCATGCACGTGCACACAGGTCTTGAATTTAGTAATTTTTAGCATAAGGCCAATTTGGCCTTGAATAATGTCTGCAGAAGGGGCACAGAGGCTAAATGCGAATATTAATACTCAGAATACCACCTGCACGCTTGCTGTGACTATCGTCACTTGGCTCGTACACGAACATCTCTGCTCATTGTGTATAGTGCGTGCAAGTACTGAGAAAAAGAAAGTCGGTTGACCTTGCACGTAAGATCTGCCGTACGTAATCCTGCTGGCATGTGTATGTACGAATACAGACATTTACTTTTGCGGCAGGGGTGTTTCGCTGCTTAAAGTATTGGCACACCCCAGACTAGACTAGATTGAGTTTGTGGTACGTGCACATACATACAGTGGGGAAATCGCGAAGCCAGATTTAGTTTGTGCTTACATACATTGTTTACCTGGCCGCGTGTGTACGTGTGTGATTGATTCAGCGAGATTTTAAGACAACCGATCAGGCATGACAATGAAATACAATGTTAATGTCTGTAAAGACATATAGGCTTATGGATGTTTTCGCAAAAAGGGCAAGACGGCCAAGGTTAATATGGGGCAAGGCAAAACTGGCCGTGAAAACAGGCATTTTTTGTGGGGCACCCCGACCAGTAAGAACGCAACTGGCCGTCGTGGCCGTTGTTAACTTCAAGCCGTGTTATACTACAAAAGTAACTAGTAAGAAAAATTAACATTTCATGTTGTGCAAAAGCTGTTATTAATTAAGGTATGGATTTATCACCTGTTGGAATATTGCCAACCAGTTAAAATTTGCCAAAAAATGATAAGACGATAGAGTGTACTTACACGTTGCACATGGAGCAATGGTGGCATCTATCTGGCTTGATCAGTTTACAAATATGACAGTACCTCATACCTGCAGACAAAAATATAATCATTGTCAAACAAAAATTGATTTGACACATTTAGTTTTCTTAACGGGAAGAAAAACTTTTCAGAAAACTTTTCACCTCTAAAATATTGACTGATTGCTTTATTTTAAATTAATCTTCAGAGATGAAACGGGCTTATGGGGAAAAATATCGGAAAACAGAAATGAACTTTTCTAGAATTTGTCTTTTTGATAGTGGCTTACACATGTGCTATAGAACAAAACCTTCAATACTTTTTGTAGAAACCAGAAAGCGTTAAAAATACGACTTTAAAAGGGATACTGGTATTTCTTTTATCACTTTTTTTTTATCCCTTTTTTTCCCAATGGAAGAGGCACGCGGACAGCTGTATGCACTAGACTCCGTGACCAGACTACAACACCCCCAAAGTGAAATATGTATGATGGTATACAGACCTCCTCCGTATGTGCGTGTCCATATCGGCAGCCGTTTGTCTCTGGCCAAGCTCTTCAAGATCTCAATCTTTTCTTCGTTGCGATCTTCGGCTTCATACTGCTGGAGCTCCGAGCTGGTTAAGTAGAACTGTGGATAAAATGAAGTACATTTTCATCAGTGAAACCCAAAAATAATAACAGATCAATTTGAAGTGGGTGGGCAGTAAGATGGGGGCGGGGCCATAACTAATGCGGTAGGGGGTTCAAGGGCCAATGTTCCCCATGCTTGTTTGTTTCTTTACACTTTCATAAGATAGAATTTGCGTTGGGGTATTGTAAATCAATGTTAAGTTTTTGCCCTTTACCAACGTATAAACACTGTATACTCAGTGTGTTACCTCCCGAGTGAAAGTTGATAAAAAAGTCACTCGGGTGGGACTCGAACCTACGACCTCCTGCTTTCTAGTGCAGACGTCTTACCACTTGAGCTTGCGGGATCGGTTGGTTAGTTCGAATCTGATTTACATCAGATTCATTTATTTTACAGGTCATATTTTTACAACTCACCTCGTCTGGTACTTTGGCAACCGGCGTCCATATAGTCCTCCAGTACACCCATAGAAACATCACCAAGAAGACATGGTACAGAACTAAATACAGCACTGTAAAAAAAAAAAAAAATTGAAGAACGAAGATATGCGTGTTTACTTATTAAAGGAGAAAACATTATGTATTTTACAACTTTTAAGAAACAGCTACACTCATGAGAAAATGTTTCATTAAGACATGTTATGTTGTGTCTTTAACATCAAATATTTCATGTCAAATTTTAACTCATTGCATTGATTTCACAATTATTATGTAAGCACAAAAGACTTTAACCCCCCCCCTCTGAAATTTGGGGTTTTTTTTTTCCAAAGAGCATAACTGTGTGGCATTTTGGCAAAATGAGACGGAACTGGACACAGGCCATAGCGGAGAAAAAATGCCAAAAACCAAATGGGGGTGATTTGTTTTTTTGATTTTAGATTTATTGATATTTTTTTATCTTTGATATGTCTACTAAAGACATTTTAAAGCAAGAGTATTTATAAACAATTGTGGAACAAAAGTGTTTTTAAGGAAAAACAATTAGCATCTTGCAATTTCATTTTCACGAAAACAAACTCGAAACTTAAAAGCCTTTTTTTCTCAGCATTTTAATTTGTGGACAATATGTCCATTCATGCAAACTTTAAACAGCATTAACTTGTCAACGGAATATATCAAATTGAAGTGCAACAAAGAGTGTTTTAAGGAGAATATTATTCTCTTTCCTAATAACCGCACAACCTCAATTTGACCTCTGCCCAGTTCGGTCTCATTTTGACAGAACGCCTCACAACTGTGAGAAATATCGTAACCTTACTTTTACATATGAATTATTGTCTGGCAAGTGTTTTACTGAAAACTGTAATTCTGTGTATAATTTATTATTAATGTCATTGATACATGTGGTAAAAAAAAAACAGTATTAAATTGAATTCCAAGGAGGTTTAACAAACCAATGTTTCAGGAAGTGAAAAAATGACTTTATCGGTAAGGAAAGTACATGTACATCTGTGAGGTTATTTGTGACACATAAGAAAACAAAATATGAACTTACACATGAGCGGTATACTCTTATCCACGAGGATAACTGAAAGAGAAATGGAAGGATCATTTTACGACAAGTTCCTTGTTGTGAATTGCATCATGATAAACGATATCATCTGACAACTACATTACATGCAGCGTATCACCTGTGACTGTGCTGCGTGTGTGCTTCTTCTTAGCCTATGTCTTCGCAATTTATTTTGATAGTGGATATTATTCCGTATCTGGCTTCTTTTAGTAAACGTTTTAAGCCGGAAAGATCTTACAGCGCCCTCTTTGATGCGTAGATGAACCTAATTTGATTTATATCACCCCGACGCAAAAATTCCATCTTATAATATTCTTCTTGTAACGTTTTAAATTGACTGCTACGTTTATTTGTAGATTATTACATTTTCTTTTTCTGATTCATGGCTTTGGAGGATTTTTTTTAATAAAAGGGAAATAAAGTCCGAAATTGTGAATGGTCTGATTCCAATCTCGTGGATACGAAGTCACAACGCCATATTTTCGCAATTTATTTTCCTTCCAAATCAAAGATTACTACGAATGTGTGACACGACAAAAGCCAGGCATATAATCATGACGAAATTACAGTACACGTGTCATTAGCTGGCCTATGCGAAGGCATAATGATACTGCCATAGGCCATAGGTACGGTGTGCCTAGCCCTACTCCCTTAACATTTGTACTGCACTTTATCATAGAGCAAGGACTTAATGGGAACATGTTGAACATGTTGAATCATACTAGTGAAACTGGGTCACTGACTAGCCCAGGTTGGACGAAGTCTTCATTGCATTACGACTAACGTCCAGGACGAGAATTCTCTACATAAGACCACACAAAATTTAGACCAAATTTTTGTTACGCTTTACCTCGTTACAGAAGCTTATTTCACGCCTACATTTTCTATGTGTCCTTCTCTATTGATCCAGGGTTTCAGGAATTCCATATGTGATGCTGACCGACCTTAATCAGGAAAATAAACTCTAAAGCAATGTTAAACTTGTACGTGTTTGTAGTCTCTTTTCATCAGTTTTATTCCCGAGTCATACGTCATGTAAGTGCGCACGAAAGCACGCACGCACGCTAGCGCCCTCATTTGTTGAGTTTTGGTTGGAACAGTGACGTCACTCCAGCCAACCGACGTCACGAAAACGCTCAACCAATGACCAAAGCCAAAACATGTTTCTGGTAATTGGCTCGAAAACACGCTTGGTCATTGGATTAGCGACCGCGCCTTCAAGTAACTGCGCGTGCGTATGAGGGTGGCTACTAAGCAAATCGCGCGTGCGCACTGCATATTCACGCTGCATAGTCTGGCTCCCAGACCAGACGTGATATGAGCGCCGAGAACAATTGTCAGGTCTAGGGAACCAGACTACACGCTGCACGGACGTACGTCATGTACGACTAGAATAGACTCGGCGGTGAGAAACTGATGAAAAGAGTCTACAAACACGAACAAGTTCAACGTTGCTTTAGAGTTTATTTTCCTGATTGCCGTCAGTCAGCATCACATATAGAATTCCTGAACCCAGCGGCCCAATAGATAAGGACACATAGAATACTACAACGTAAAAAATGGCTTCTCCAACAAGGAGAAAATATTAAAAATATTGGTCATAAATTTTTTCGCCCGGTTTTGAGCACTTCATACCTGAACTCCCTCCGTAACGTAGGGAGGAAAGGGAGTCCACCTGACCAAAGTTCCATTTAACATGTTTAACATCATTAACAAATAACAATTAATGTGTCTTATTTCGGATTTTCCTAAATACTTACATATACATAATTCCACAACGTATGCATAGTATGACCAAAGAATAACAGCTGTGATAAAAACCACGGGAAACCAGCCACAGATCTTGAGGCACACACCCAAAACCCCCATCTTTATTAGAAATGACTCAACAACATCTGCGAGACCACTATTTTGTGATACCGCCCTCTGTTGAAATTTTGTTCCCAATTTTACCGTCTGAAAACCACTTCCAACATTTCACAAAAGCTCAATATAAAAGCAAGGCACCAGTCTCGTTATTTCACGGCGCGGCGAGAGTTTTGCATTATTTTTTTAAGATTTGAAATTTTGTTCCCAATTTTACCGTCTGAAAACCACTTCAAACATTACACAAAAGCTCAATATAAAAGCAAGGCACCAGTCTCGTTATTTCACGGCGCGTTGAGAGTTTTGCATTATTTTAGGATTTGAAAAGGATTGAAAACATGTCTTTCCCGGGATTTGGGACGTCTTTCGGGGCGCAAAGTGCCACCACCACCAAACCTGCTACGTTTGGTTTTGGAACATCATCGGCACCACAAACGGGTAGGAAGATGAAATGTTAATTTTGTACCACCGGCACTACCAGATTGTACGAAATCAATTGTGTAACTAAATGGGCAAAAACTGCCAGCCTGCCACTGGTGGCGCTGTTTACTAGTACCAGCTGCCTTATTAAACTTAAGTAAGACAATGTATGTTTGTTTGTTTACATCGTCATGATCATGCTGACAATCCGGTTCGTAAGTGTGACGTCATCTCAACTTACTGTACATGGTGTAGCATGGCACTAATGGAACCGGAAGTTAACGCAACTTGAGTGTTTATCCAATGGGCGCTCGTAATCAGTGGTGCGTGCGCGTGTATGACGAAGTCACTTACGAACCGGATAGAGATCTCTCATAGGACGCCATTTTCGTAGGAAAATTACAACTGCGTGTTCAACACCATCATGACCATCAGGTCAGTGTGTGCGCTTTGTGCAAAATGCTTGTAACACTGTGCGTGTTGCTCGAAATTTCTTCGAAAAAATGGCACAGCCTATATTTTTATATGCGTCACAAAAAATTGACGCCCAAAATGCCAATGCACATGGCAATCTGTAGCAAGTGACGTCATTTGAGAGAGACAGCCTATAGCTTTAAAACATATATTTTTTGTATACATTCATTGTTAATAAATAATATGAAAGAATTCATTAAATTGAAATAAGGGCGATTGTGTAGTTC
The DNA here is from genome assembly GCA_029964075.1 of Patiria pectinifera. Lineage (NCBI taxonomy): Eukaryota > Metazoa > Echinodermata > Asteroidea > Valvatida > Asterinidae > Patiria > Patiria pectinifera. The sequence continues at coordinate 32,236,389 of CM057135.1, forward strand.
CAAAACTAAATTGTTATCGTAATGTTAAACTAGCAGACTTCCCTTAATGCTAATGAAATCATTTTTAAAAAAAATTGAGAACTTTTTTTTGCGGTAGAAAATGTTTCCTCATTGAAATGACCGTGTGTTAATCTTGTCCATTGTAATTTGTATTGTGTTGTCTGTCAGGTTTTTCATTCGGCGGGGCCAAGACAACCGCACCGACTTTCTCGTTTGGAACAACGACAACTTCGACCACAACAACGGCACCCACTGGGTTCGGGTTTGCAGGCACGGGCGGGTTTGGGGCCACCTCCACCTCTACCGGGGGGACCGGTTTTGGGTTTGGCACGACAGCTACACCATCAAGCACGGGACTCGGGTTCGGAACAAGTATGTACCCGAGAACCAGACTGGGACCTTGACTGCTGAAAAACATGCAAAACTAAATCAGGCCAACTTTGCTCACTCTTTAGCCAGCAAACTTCTCCAAAGTTTTCATTTGGGCAAAGAAAAGGTCCTCAGTATTTCCCCAGCCAAGTTTGAAGACTCAATTTAATTTTTAAAGGAGACTTGTCTTCAATATTTTGCACATGAGAGGGAAGTCAAGTGATTTCAAAATGAGGCTAAAGACTAGACTGGTACATGTCCAACCGTGGTCCAACTGTTTGAAAAGACTGACCTCTTCATTCAGTGTCATTAGTCTGGTGGCTGACTATGGACAAATGTGTAGTAAATAGAGACTAGTTCCCAACTTGCCATAGATGTTTCCATTGGCACAGTTAATTAATGCACTACTAAAACTTTGTGTTGGATTCGTTGTTTCAGGTGCCAGTCTGTTTTCTTGTATTGCATGTTTTCAATACCTTAATTTTTGGGACTCTCATACAGAGTATTGAGAGTCCCAAATTTTTCGGACTAGACAATTTGTAACCCCAAATTGTTTGAATCTTTTGATTTGTTTCTGGTATTTGTGTGCAGGTTTTGGAGGCTTTGGGGCAGCCAAGACCACAGCATCTTCACTCTTTGGCGGTTTCGGCACAAACACGAATACCACCAGTTCTGGGTTTGGACTAGGTGGCACTACTGCATCCACAGGTACAAATACAATCACCATGAAGAGATGCAGAGGCCAAATTTTTCGTGGAGCTGGCAAAAAGACAACTTTGGGGATCAAAATTTTCCTTATCCAGTTCGTTAGCGTGATGTCACTTCAGTTTAAACCACGCCCACTACATATTGAGTAGCGTCGGAACCAATGGAACTGGACGTTAACGTAACTTGAGTGTTTAGCCAGTGGGCGCTAGTAATCAGTGGTGCGCATACAGTTGGCAAAAGTTATGACGATCGTGTAGTGTAGGGCCCTTTTTTATGTTTGATCAATTTAGAGTCAAGGGGGTTATGATAATTCAGAATGAAATTTTTTTAACCTAAAGCATACTTCTCTCAATTCTAATGACACTTTTTTTTGTAATTTAGAACATTTTAAGTGGGTAGAAATTACAATATTTGTACGCGCTTTACTGTTGGTGCCGTGCGATTCAGTCTGGTATTGCACGTTCACGGTGCATCGTGGTGATCGCCATCTTTGTTTTCATGTTGCATTTTGTCATTGTCATTATTTTACCCCCAAATTTCCCTCAAAATTTGAAAACCCTGCCCTCTATCTATGACATACCTGTTTATTCTTAATATCGCCAACTAGTTTGGTAGGTCAAATAACTTTAAAGTGAATTTTTTCCTCTTATACGGCACGGGGCCTGTAACTACGCGATCGCCAAAGTCAGCCACTAGTTGCTTGTTGGCCTAGATTGCTTTTGGCCAGTTCCTGAATTTGAATTATGATGCATTGATAATGAATACCTGTATCTATAGCAGCTATCAGATTGTATCTTTGTTACTTTTCTTTGTAGGGTTTGGTGGGTTTGGCACTGGTTTAGGTGCCGGGCTGTCTACGGGTTTTGGCGCTCAGCAGCAACAACAACAACAACTGCAGCTGCAGCAGCAACAGCAGCAAGGTACGGCATAAATAAGCTATTTGTAATTAACCTATCCTGTTTGGGATTTAAATTTGAAAACATCTGGTACAGTGACTTGCTCACAATACTTGGCACGTTTTAACTTTGAATTCTCCAGACCAAAGACACTGTTGCTAATCACATGATTCGGGGCAAGCTCTTGCATAGTTAGCTAAGAGACGCTCAGCACCAATACATTGTTCACAATGGGTGAGAATGGCACAAAGACACCAGACCATGCCAGAGCTGGGGGTTGTTAGCATAAGGCTTGCCCGAATCACGAGGTATAGTAACAGTCTCTTTGATCAGGAGAATGCAAAGTTAGAAGTAGACTTTGCAGGTTTCTTAGCAAATAAAATGTCTGGGGTTATGGTTGATGCTCCTTATCCTCCAAATGTTACCAGGAATTGGCGCAGACTTGATGGGCATATCCACCGCCTTACTGATGCCCACCATCTACGGCGATGAGAGAGATGCTATCATTGCAAAGTGGAATCAACTGCAGGCGTTCTGGGGCACAGGTAAAGGTTACGTCAATCAGACAGCCTCCGTGCCGTTCACTCCCGAAAATCCCTTCTGCAGATTCAAGGTATGTATGCAACCCATTCTGCAAGGAATCTTGGGGCTTGTTGGCTTAGTGTGTGACGACAGAGAGCGCTATATAGACTCGTTGTATAGACCACCAGTTGTTTTGAAAATGTCCTACTTTGTTTTATTGTGATTCGATTCATAGACAGTCGGTTACAGCGTCAAGCCCTCATCAAAAGACGAGGACGGCCTGGTCATTCTACACTTCAAGAAGAAGGAGGAGGAAATCCGCAGCCTGCAACAGCAGCTGGTGGACGCGCTGTTCAAAATCCTGGGGAGTAAACCCACACTGTCTGTCTGCGTGGAAGACGTGAAACAGCTGCCCGATGACAAGTAAGCAGAAGTCAAAATTGAATTTGTAGTCACAAAGTAAATAATAGATCGTAGTTTGTGTCTTAGAATATATAATTGTAATTCCGTGCTTGCCTTATTTTTGTTTCAGGACTGAGGTGATCATCTACATCCAGGAGCGTTCACCCACCGGTCTCTCACGGCGCATCCCGGCTTCCACCGCCTTCAGTTTCTTCAGTCAGTCCAACATCAAGGCCCAGCTAGGTGGCCTAGGAGTGGTGGATATGGTGCCCAAGCTGGCACTGTCCGAGGCGCAGATTGACGCCTACTTGAGCACTCCACCCCTGGGTAAGGGCTGATTTGGACGATTATAAGTATGTCTGCCTTAGTAACATCAATATTAACCCTCCCTCTCTGGCTGTCAAATTCAAGACAACTATCCCAGCAGTCAAAATCCATCAAGTGATTGTTTTTAAACAGTTACAACCATTAAGCAGCACATCAGCCCACACAACGGTCAGCCCATGGTCCGCCTCCACAGACTGTACAAACTTTTTGTGTGTGTACAAAAGGCACGAGGGATTAGCGTGTTTAGATGTCACCCGAAGGCAAGTCGAGGCAATCTTGACGTCTTAATCCGTCAGCCGTGCCTGTGCACAAAAAAATCCAGAGCGTGTTATCACGTCCTCCGACACGAACTGGTTAATTGTAGTCAAGAATCATGTTGAATTTTAACGATTCTTTATTAAGTGTTAAACCTTTTTTCAGTAGTTTTATATTTCTTTTCAGGGTATGATCCTAGGCTGTGGAGACAGGCCAAGCTCGACAATCCTGATCCAGAAAAGTAAGTCACGTTTTTAGACCAATTGAAATGCTTAAATCTTGTTATAATTTGAAAGTTTACTTTAATTCTTAGTTTTACATAGTTGATTGAAATAGCTTGTCAGTTCACTGGATGACATTTGTGAGGCGTTCTGACAAAACAAGATGGAACTGGGCACAGTTTTTTTTCCAAATGTATCCTTTTTATTTTGTACAGCTAGCATGCCATCATTTTTGGCCATCAGGTCTTTATGTCGTTATGGTGCTGAAACCCTTTCTTTTTTTCTCCGACAGACTGGTACCCGTGCCGATGGTCGGTTTCCACACACTGAAGAGCAGGCTGGAAAACCAGGAGCAGCAAACAAAACAGCATCAGGCCAGATTAGACGTAAGCTGATTGTAGCCGACCTGTTCAATGAGCTTAACCACTTGCTTCGCAATAATTTCAGGAGCTTTTGGCATCCGGGAAATTGTGGAAAAAAAATGGCAACAACTACCTCATAATATTGTTTTATTACTTTCTTCAAAATGACAGCATGCAAGAAACACTGATTTCACAGGGAGTTAAGTTCCATTACCATCTTTAAACCAAATAAGCTTTTCAGCAATAATTTTGTCAGTTACTTTTTGGATAGCTGCAAATGATCTACTCTACCTTTAAAGTAAATCTTGTCATGTAGACTCTAACTTCTCTCTCTAAACAACAAACATGTGCATGCCTCTCCCCCACAGATGATCGGTCAAGACACGGAGACCCTCCAACACAAGCAGACCACCATCCAGGCCAAGATAGCCGAGTACAAGCGACGTCACCTAGAACTGTCCCACAGGGTGCTTAGAGTCATGGTCAGGCAGGAGACTCAACGCAAGGCGGGCACAGCCATACAGACAGAAGAGGAGCAACTCAGGACCAGGCTGGAGGGCTTGCAGGCGGAGGTCAATGCGCCCACGCAAATGAAGGTTGGTACACTGGCTCTTGTCGTCTTACTGACTGAGTCACTGACTGACTGACTGACTCCTCGAAATTTCCAACGATTTTGTATAACAATTTTACTTCATGTTTTGAAAAACACCCTTCTAAGTATGTTATGATATTTGCCACTTGCAAGTAGTTGCAAACAACTCCTTATATAGAGATCGGTACTGCGCAATGTCGCACAAAGCGCAGCTGTGCCAGTATAGTGTGAATTTAGGACTATGAAATACTGACTCAATGGTAGTATTGAGCATGCCTAAACTGTTTAAAACCAGCCAGCCGGTGTTTTATCATCCGTTTAAGACAGGCCACGAGACGGGCTCTCCACCAATAGGAATGGCTAAACTGTCTTGGGTATTTATGAATATTGTTTCACCCTTCGTTGCACAGATTGTTTGGATTAGATGCACGGTTTATAACATTTATTGGGCGGTTGTAATTATATTTCCACAGGGACGGCTGAATGAAATGATGTCCCAGATCAGATTGCACAGTCACCTCCCGTCAGGCCGGGGATCGGAGCAGTACACGATAGCCGCTGAAATGCAACAAGAAATCAGACAGGTACGGGCCAAAATAAACGATTTTGCAAACTTTGCTTCTGGGTTGTGTAAAAATTATTAAATTCAATAAGTTGTGTTTGAATATTGACCAAAAAACTAAGAAAATCATGAGTGAAGTGCCGTACCATAACTGCAGTCGGACATTCCGTAGACAAGTGGTGGCTGTTTCAAGTTTGCATTTATCATCATGTAGGCCATCAACGTGGGGTTTGGTCGTTGCCAAATGAGGGGAATAATGCTCATTGTGATTTTTGGCAAGGTATTCACCCCTCAATTTTTTTTTGGCAGAATGTTATACTTCAGAACACAATGATCTCAATTTTGCTGGTACCCCACTTTGCTTTTGCACGCAAACGATGAAATTTTATCCTGAAAAAAAATCGGCAAATCTTGACGTGCACATGCGCAGTTGGAATACCAAACTCGCTTATTGTTGTACATGACGTGTAGTTCACAGAAAACTTGTTGTTTATTTGCCAGCATTTGAAGCACCAGCAGGAGGGGTTGAGCCACCTCATAGCCACCATCAAGGGTGACCTACAGGACCTCAAACTCATTGAACAGGGCTTGCAAGAATCAACGTCCCACCGATGAAATCAACTCCCGATGTCTGACAGGCAAGTCACTTGAAATATGTCGGTTTCATGGAAAATGAGGGATTTTCAACAAGGGAGACCGCTCCGAAAATGTTGTGGTATTGTGATGTTACCCCTAGCAGGTACAATCGCGGACCACAGTGGCAGTCATCTTATGCCTGTTTGCTGATGTTAAGCCACATCTTAGTAAACTGCTTGCGGCTACGACATCATTTTTATATTATTGCACTGCAGTGCATGGCCGTAGCCGTTGAGGAAAATGCGAGTGATCTTTAGCCAAACTACAGTCAAGTGTCGTCATGAAAGTGTTCCCTGGCTCCCTGCTGTGCATTTTGGACACAGGGTTGTTGGTAACCAGTGATTGGACCAACCTCTGTAGATTTCTGAACTTGCCCTTGGATAACGATGGACCAAATGTAATGTGGATATGGTCGTCTGCGAGTTACGTACTAACTGCTATCTCGGGAAATGTCAACTGGCATTATGCTCATTTCATATTGTATTCTGCGAAAGTATGGGGATGATCTTGTCTTGGCAACATACACCGAATGAACACGACAGTGTGATACAACCGACTAAAGGCCTTTTCACACTAGAGCCTCTCGACCCGGGTTGAACTCTACCCTGGGTGAACCCAGTGTGCTGCCCCGGATGATTTTAAATTTTTTTTCAACCCCACGTTCAACCCCGCATCATTTCATACTTTGCAAACCTAGTTTATTTCGCTCGGTTACTGATGTTTTGAACCCAGGGGAGAGTTTCAACCCGGGTTGAAAATGTAAACCCTGGTCTGGAGCTGGTCTGAAATCCATCTCAGGGTTGACGCAGGGTTGGTGGGGTGAACATTTTCAAGTGTGAAACGCCGCATGTTTTCAACCCTGTGTCGACCCCACGTCAACCCCAAATTTGTCGTGTGAAAAGGACTTAATTAGAGATTTTTATGTGATTTCTACAAACTCTTCCAACTTTAGCCTTTTCTCAAAATGTGAGAGAGTAAAAGATTTGTTACTACAGCTACTTATTTGCAAGGACACATTTCAAAAACCGTTTTTCTCTGGAGATCTCGTTGGAGGGCCTGCTTACGACAAAATATCACTTTCTTATTCAGAATATTGTAACAACGTCTTCAGTTTACAGATAAAATTATTTAAAAAACTTTTCTTTTATGTCAGCTTTCCATTCTTTTTATTTATCAATTTCAGTTTTTGTCTTGTGTTCGATTTACTTTGTTTAAATTTAGTTTTGTACATGTAAACAGGAAGACATATACATGCAAATTAATTGCACCAAATGTTGAAATGGAATGTTTCAATACCTCCACATGACAAATAAAATCATGCTGACAACACGTTTGATTTCATTTTACTGTGTTATTTTATTTTTGCTTTATTATAAAAAAATAAATAGATGTACAATACATTGTGAATCAGTTAATATCAAGGAATAAAAGTTTCCAATGCCCTTGCATTCAATGCATATCTCTGATGTGAAGCCTCTACGCCGTATTCTAGCACACAACTTTATGATGAACACCTAATCAAAAACGTTTGTATTGAACATTTGTGTCGAGATTCGACAAACACGGCCAACATTCTCAAACTTTTTCCAACTTTCTAAGCTTTTTTTCTGCTTAAGCTTTTCCTGAATCCTACAGATTCCACCATTTCTTATTAATCCAACAACTCATTCTTTGCCTTCTTCAATCTGTCCTCAATCCTTCAAAACCAACTGGTTAATGTTTGTGTGTGGATCTTGCAGGGTAAAGGTTATACATTGTATAAGGTATTTCTCAGTGCAAAAATACAAGTACATACTGTGCATAATATGGCAATTAACAGATTGCATACACAAGAAATCAGTACAGTTAATCACGGGATGAAACAAAGTTGAAAGCAGATAAGTTTGGACATGGAAGAGTACAGCTAACATTATATTGCCTGAATATCAGCCTTGAAATTTCAGAAATGTATAACTGGAGGAAAAAAATAATTCTAAAACAATTACAGATATTTGTACGTCTATACCTTTGGTTGAATAAAGCTAATGACTTGGAAACTAATTTCAACTACAATATTAATTGTACTTTCTACTACTGAATTCTTAGAAACTGTTTCTTGAATAAATCATTTGATACTGTCGTGAATAAATTTCATGAATGAAAGTTGAATATTGATTTTGAGCTAATTGGGCCGTCCGTGTATTTGGATCCGTGTTCAAGTACCTACTTGCACTAAAAATGATACTGAAAATGCGAATATCAGTGACAACGCAGGGCATTTGCCCGGGATCCAAAGATTCTTAATTAACAATGTGTGATACAGAATTAGTAAATTTGCATACAAAATATAATAATATCTTATTTTTTATATTAACAAAACATTTTTTGCCTTATAAAACATTTGTGTTGTTACATTTGGTGTACCGCGGAAATAATTGTGATCTTTTAGAACAATGGATAAAAGGTAACATCATGCGACATCAAGTAACGTTAAGAGCTTGGAATGGATGAAATGTAAAAGATGTTCGCTGCAAACAATATGAAAGTTGAATCCTGTACACAATAAACAGGTTGTCCCACACAAAAAAACCTAACAGTCGAAAACCAATTAATAAAGGTATATTGCATGTGAGTTTTGGAGTATTTTCAAATTACCTCTTAAAGTCAGAAAACCGATCTACCATACAAACTTTATTTCACTCCAATTGATGCATTGGAACAAACGCTATGCTTCATATCGAACTCAAGGGTTGAAAATCGTCTTGGGCCACTTTCCTTGAAAGTGAGAAAGCGCAGTTAGAGAAATACACAAAGGATTGATTTCCTTTGTTCAAGAGTAACGTGTGACTTATTCTACTGGCTTCGATCTGTAAACTTGATAAAAAAAAGGAGGCCAAGTGGTTTTTCAAGTCCCGTATTGTGATTGCTGTATCTTTTGAACAAAACATCCTAATGAAACCAACTAAAAAGCATTTGGAAGACCAATTATTCTACTCTGCAAAACATTACACACAATTTTGAATACTGCCCCCACTTTTCTGAAAACACTCCTGATTCAACTATTAGATTTTTAGTGGGACAACCTGTACAACTTTTTTTGAAAAAATGAATTTCCAATTTCAAAATACATTCTGGAAGTACACTATATAGATAAAATGGAAAACAAAGTATAATGAATAGGATGGCAAATGCTCCATAGAATACAGAGAATGAATTTTGAATCACGTCACAAAGAACGAATGCAAACACTGTAATAAATACACTGCATAAATGAACACAAATTTGCATAAATGATCTCAGAATTTGGGAAAAACTCCCTCTATCAACTGCCAACGGATTTCGATTTGGAAGGGTTTAAACATCAGCAGTGCTCATTTGAATTGGTCTAAAATAGAACATTCTATTAGTACAATGTGTCAGTACATCAGTGAAAACATTACATGTCATGTTCAGTGTTTCTTCATTGATATAAGTTACATTTCAGAACAGTAAAAACAAATTCCGTGAAGATTTTATGAACTTTCATAATGCGTGAGGCATTCTGGAAAAATGAGACGGAACTGGGCACAGGCCGTAGTGGAGGAAAAATGCAAAAAAAAATTTTTAAAAAAAATGGGGCGATGTTTTCTTCATTGATTTTCAGATTTAGTAATATTTGTAATCTTTAATATGTCTACAACACATTTTAAAGAAATAGAACAAAATTTGTCAAATAAAAAAAAACACAATTTCTTGAAAAACAATTAGCATCCCTCATTTTCAAAACTCGAAACTTAAAGGACTTTTTCTCATTTACCTTTTTAGATATTTCGATAAGCAAACTATAAACAGACATAAATTGTCAACGGAATGTCGGATCGAAGTGCAACAAACAGTATTGTAAGGAGAATTTTATTCTCTTTCCTAATACCAGCAAACCCTCATTGTGACCTCTGCCCAGTTCTGTCTTATTTCGCCAGAACGCGTCACATGATATTCAATTTCAATATGAAAACGTTTCACTCAGACATTCAGAATACACACTTTGACAAGGAAGACAGAAATTAAGATGCTTTGCTCCTAATAACCCATGTTAAGTTTACACTTCTTTCTTCACATAATTCTGTGATGTTGCCTACAAAGTTTCAGTAAATGCTATCAATTCTAAAGACATTGTTATGTAGTTGTTTTGCATAGCAACATTTTTGATCCCAATCGTGATTAACAAACTGAAATCCTATGCTATGGATGGAGGACATGTACATCATTTGTGCATTATGTTTGTTTGAAGCAACAAAAGTGCTCAAAATCTAAAGACGGGTGCTTAACAACTAACCTGATGAAGTTTTAGCTCTGTGAATGCTGTATATTCCAAGAAAACAATATTCTAGGATCTCGATTTCAATTCAAAAGTTGCCGAGTCATGTTTTGAATTGCGCCCAAAATCAGCATCTGGAACACGTTCTCATTCAGCCGATTGCAGCTACGCGATGTCACACACTGAACCGACGAATAATAGCAACCATGTGCGCGTCGTGTCAACGCTCGCGCGCACCCATTCACGGATTTGCCCAATTACAAACCAACGACTATCGGAAAGTTCCAAAAATGTGTCACTTGACTCATCTTTGGAAATGACCTTCTTTTATTGTTTTCTTCAAAATGTCAGCATGCCAGAAAGAATAATTTCACAGGGAGTGTAAAGCCATTACTATCTTTAAACCAAGTAAGCCTTTCAACAATAATTTGGTCGGCTAGTTTTTGGACAGACGCAAATGATCTACTCTACCTTTAACGCGCTGAGAAATCAAATGAATGTTAATTCCAAAGGAAGATTTAATGTTTGGTGGAATGGAATGGAATTCAATATTTGGTGGTATGGTCAAATTTTCATTTCAAAAGATATGAAATGGTAATTGAAATTTAGCTAGGCTGTTTCCTTGAGTGGGCTTCTGCAAAAAAAAATTGGTGGAAAAATAATTCAAAAATACAAACGGGGGTCATTAATAAGAATGGGAATTTGGTAAACAGGAAGTCGTTGGAAGGAGTAATATAATTTTCATTGGTGGAGAGGTGTGTTGTAGGCAATATTTCAAATCAATACAGAATACAAACGGTGTTTTGTGCATAAAAAATAAAAGGGTTCTGATTATCGGTCACAATAGTTGGAGCCTGAAATGTGACTCGCCATATGGGATTTCACTCTTACTAATGCAACGATGTCCAATACAAGTGAATTTCAACAATGTCCATACAACTTGAACTAGTTGCAATAAAATTAATATATTATCTCATGGTTTGGTAAATTCAATAGACTATCAGTGTGTTTCACTGTGTGTTAGATTGGTGGATTGGTGGACGCTGAAGAACTCAAGAAACTTTTGTGGAAGTGAAGATGTTTGCCCCGTTCGTCTGCAGACTTGGCACTCTGTACGCCAAGAAAACGGCGCTCAATAAATGACTCATATTTCCATCATCATACACGGTGAAGAGCAATGTTGAGACGAGAGATGCAGTACTCTTGCGTCCCGGTCCATTTAGCCTCAGTTGCGTAGTGATGAGAATCGTGTCTGTCTCAGTCTTGAAGTTATGGCTCACCCAGGGGTGGAGGGAGGGGAGGGGAGTGAAAGGGGGGGGGGCCTTGGTCAGAGCCCCGCCCCAAAGGACAATTTGAAGGCAAGTTCAATCACATTCTGAGTTGCACTTTCATGGTAGCAGACGTAGCATTCCCTGGGACTTGGCTCCTCAAACAGCCTCCTGGAAAGAAAAATACGGATGAAAAACAAATAAAGATCTGTATTCAAGGTTCACTTTTCAAGCTCCATCTCTTTGGAGCTCCTTGTCTAGTGGCTGTTTCCCTCAATTTATGATCTACCCTCTTTTAAGAGGTAAATCAACTCCTACCTCCAAATCTCCCAATTAATTTGTATTTCTCATCATATTTGCCTTCTCTGTAGCCCTTTGCCAAGAGTGGCTTTTATAGCTCTGCTTGGGCAATATTCCATAAAAAAAATTTAAAAAGAGTTTCAACTCACCCCACGACCCAGTAGTTGATGCTTGGCGGTGTCTTCTTCTCCTGCCAATTTTCTGGCTGACATTTGAACATGACGCCATACTCCCTGACGTACCCCATGGACAGGTCACTCTGCATAGGGCGACTAGAGTCCTCTGGTCTCGCCTGGATAAAAAATGTATGATTTTTACGTTTTTGTAACTAACTCTTAGCCAATTTTAATTTTTATTTCCTAAACAATCACTTCCGGCTACCAGCCGTTATGAAATAAAAACTTGACTATCATGCTAATTTTGAGAACCACACAAACATGAAAAAGAAAAACTAGTCACCTTTAATCTCGTGCTGCGGCAGAGAAGTTGCCTGATGGTCAGACAGCACCTGTTGAAGTTTTGTATCAACTGAGCGTGGGCGTGGCCACCGATGAGTGACAGGTCGCCGTGGGTGGGGCAGGCTATGACACCGCTGGCTGCGTCCAGGTGGGCGTAGTGGAACAGGGTGTTGTCACAACCGGCTGTCAATCTAGAGTACAAACAAGAGATTCAAATGTGAAACGATGACATTGATATGGATTTTTAAGAGAACCAACAACCAGCATATTTGTTAGTGGGTTTATTTTAGTTTTTTGGACGCCGATAAAGTTGCGCTTACTTGGTAGCAGTGAAGTAGTCATTGCATGCTAACTCCTGGCCCCGATGCATCATGCCCATGTTGTAGGGGTCCGGAATCAGACGTTTCTTCCTTGCAACCTAAACAAACAAAAGGACATTTTACAACTTATCCCAAATTCTTGCTTCAGGAGTCAGGTTGGCGTAGCTGTACTTTCTTTGCCTTCCACCACTGTGACCCGAATTCGAATCCCGCCCGGGCCAATATGTTGATTGGGTTTTCAGTCCCTACCTGATTGAGAGGGTTTTCCCCAGAATATTCTTCTGAGGTTTTCCTCCCACCTCTAAAACTCAAATTTCTTCTCACTGTTTCCTCTCTACATTTTTCTTCAGGCATGCGAGCTACAGTGCCAAGGGTGCTTTTGAGGAATGCTTGATTTCTTACCAGAAATAAATAATTATAATGATAATAATAATAATAATAATAGAATTCTGTTCTAAACGGCAAATATCACAGCACAGATGTCAAGATACAAAATTGGGTTGATTTTCTCTGAAACGTTTTCTTACTTTGTAAAGCTCGGCGCTGCTAACAGATCCTCCCGACACATCCGACCCTTTCCTTTCGCCGTTCCTTCGCCGGGGGATCGGGGAGCTCTGCGTGCTGTTCCCCCTGGAGTTGTAAGGGCTGGCGGTGTCACTCTCATTGTCAGAGTCCAGCCTGGAGGCGGTATGGCGCCTGGGCACAGGACTAGGGGTGGACAGTTGGTTTGAACTCGGGGAACTAGACCGGCGTCGAGAAGTAACGTCTGCCTGTAAGAGTTTCCGTCCTAAAATAAGAAAATTAATTAAAAAAAATTTAAAACCAGTAAAAAAGATGAAATGTAGCCTACAAAGTATAATGTGATAATAGTATTTCGTAACACATGAAGAAAAAAAAAGAATTTTTTCTCCATTTTCAACACCGGCTTTGCGAGAGCAATTTCCGATCTTTTTTCCCTCAAGGAACAAAATCGTGATACCTCTTGCAGGAGACTGGCTGTGTAGCTTGGATAGCATGGGTGATGCTTGAATGGGGAGTGGTGGGGTACCAGACTCGGCAGTGCTCTTGCGGCTTGGGAAGAACCAGTCTGCACAGGAGAGAGCTGGGATGGGCGGGGCTGATAATCTGCAGAAGGAATGGAGGGGGGGGGGGGAAAGAGTAAAAAATAACTATTTAAATCTTGACAGAAATAAACCACACAACCTCATTTTTTTCAGATGAATACACACTTGCCAAAATGTACAATTTCATTTTTTTTTTCAGAATTTTTTTTTTTTTAGTTATATCAGAAAAATGCTGGCAATGCCAAATACTCAATTGTGTCGTAAATTGTGTCTTTGGCAAGGGAACTGATCCCTGCCCTTGACAATTTATTACATTTTTAAAGATCTGTGGATAATATTGTCAAGACTTACCTTTCTTCACAAGCATCTGGTACATTGAGAGACTCTAAGTGCAAGAGGGTCGCCCTAGCCTGGTCAACGTAGAAAGGGTCTGGGGCCGGGGTACCCTCACATCTAATGAAGACACAATAATGCAATACTGGTTAAGGAGCAAGTGGAAAGTTCTGGCAAGACACAAACACAAACAGTATCTTGATTTCATCAACTCCCCAAAATGAGAAAGCATTTATGTGAATACTTACTTGGATGCACAGCCCCCAGCTTCCATTAGCAAGCACAACAAGCTGTGCCTCTGTAACAGAAAGCAAGAAAATTGCAATCAGGAAATGGAATAATGCGATCTGAATTCACAAATACATGTAAGTAAAAGTTTTCCCTAACAGTGATACGTCACATTTAACAATGAACTCTCAGTGAGAAATCAGAGTTCAGGCAGGACAGTCATTATCGTACCTGGCCAACTATCAGCAGAAACCACCTCCCCTGGGGTTCTTGATACCCCTGTACCACCGGTTCTGTCCTCTCCGCCCTACGGGTAGGGAAGACCTCTTTCCAGATGACTAGCTGGCCTACTTGCTGCTGGGAGCTTAGCACCATCAGGCTGTAGTTGCGACAGTAGACGGCGATGTCTCTCAGATCATCTGCAGGCAAGTGACTGGCAGTAACGTAACCCTGAGGGACAAATGGTTATTGTGGATTCGTTCAATACAAAGTAATGCGCTGTAATACACAGGGTAATGGGTTACTGGAGACATCTTCTGGAAATTGACAAAGATTTTTTTACTGGCATTTTAAAGTATTGTTAAGGTTAACATTAGACAATGAATCATGTGAAAATATTTAAACAGTTAAACAAGGCAACAGTCACTTAAACGTATGGTAGATCATTTGTCATTTGTGCCTTTTTTTTTTGTT